>APFE030228311.1:2427-54955 GCA_000404065.3 Pinus taeda
GGTGGGGTGACCCTTAACATTCCCCTTTGTGACAATTCAATGACCCTCATGACTCTTCACCTACTCTGTCACTGTTACATCCAACTGTTGACACTTGAATTACAGTTGACATGACTTTACATTACAATGTATATGTACCCATGTGAGACAAAATGGCTTGAGCAAGACATCACTGACACTCGGTCCGTTATGATGAGATTAACTCTTTGACATGCTTGTGATGGTGAATGTGGTGAGATGATGCCAAGCTTGGTTGTCCGTGATGGTGTGCATGCACCCCATGGTGACACCTTGCCGAAACGAACTCTTGCCTCTATTGCAACTGGTGCATTGGTTCGGCCCCTTCATCCAACTCATCTTCTAACATGCGCATGGTCTTCTTGGGTGCGGCTGAACCGGAAACACACTGACTCATAGTGTCTGTGTTGATCTTCAAGTGTATGCTGGTGATCATGTGCATCAACTTGCCGAAGTACATGTTCAGCTCCAGTTGGACTTGCTTCTTGTCTTCGCCTTGGTGAATGTGCTAAATGGGTTGGATTGCATTTGTGTGCACAATGACATGTATGCTGCTAAAACCTTTGCATGTGATCAACAACACTACTCACCATGTCTGCTTTGTGCCATCTGTTGGGATATATCTATAACTTGTATGGGTGCACCTTCATTCGTGAGTGCATGTTGCGCCCACTTCTATTCGTGTTCCTACTGCAACTCATTCGTCTGTTTGTGTAGCTTCATGTTCTTCCTTGAGTTGTTGCTTCAACACATGCAACTCCTTCTTTGTTCCATTCTCTGCCTTCCCACGATCTTCATGTCGCATTGTCACCTCATAGCCTGAGTCTCCAAAGTTGCTTTCATCATCAGTGGATCTGCTTGAGCTTGCAACTTTGTTCCACCTCTGTGTTGTCAACAACCTTCCTCGTTGCATTCATTGCATTCGGTATGTTGCCTTCAGCTAATGTTCATGATGTCGCTAGTTGAGACGTCATTGCTGTCATTTCTTGATGTCATTGTCTATGAACAACCTAATATCTTCATGAGTAGGCAAGCTCATAGACATTTGATTGACTGCATCTCCAGGTGTGCTATGAATGGTGTCTTCGACTCTACTCTCTTGGAAACCATTGTACCTACACTTCTGAGAGGCAGATGAACACCTGCAATACCTGTAGACATGGAAACACTCATGGTAAGAAATTTGTCAGCCAAAAACCAAAATGAACTTGAAAATTGACTTGCAACATACCTGTGTGACTAATCATGAAGGTTGCGCAATTTCATTCGGGAGGTCAGGGGACTGACTGCCAAGACTGTGCAAGGCACAGTTTGGGCTACTAGGAGACTAACTGACTACTGAAACTATGTAATGAACAACCCATTCTGGCTGCTGACTGCTGGAATTACACAATGCGCAATCTCAACTGGAAATGGTTGCATGCTTAGTGACTGCATTCTGCAATTTTCTGCGCCAGCAGTCACTGTCCTTTAAAAATGTGCAAAATAGTCCTGAAGGATAGTCACTGGGCAGAAATGCACATTTCCTAAGGGGAAGACAAAGCCTTCTTTCTTAGGATTGCAAAATGTTATCTTGGTGAGGATCTCAGTGAGGCAAAGTCTGGGCCAAGGCTGCCCAGACTTGCCGACGGGTACTTGAAAGAAAATGTGAGTATGAATGCATGGTGATACTGAGTGTAAGAATAATTGAATGATCATGCATGCAAATGGTGAATGACAGATTCAGAAAACGAAACAACATGCATTTGGGTGAGGCAAGTCATCGAATCGACCACTGTTCATGAGAAACAGTTTCATGCATGCGACAGCAATGAGATGTTGACAAAAACTGAAACGGTGCTAGTACCATCTATTATGTATCAAAATGACAGCAAGCGCTCACTGAAATCAAGTAGACATCATTCATACGAAGTGAAACAGAAAAAGTGCTAGAAATGCAACACAAGTCATAGAAAGCGGGCTTACCCCAAAACAGCTGAGTTGAATGTGCCGACAGCGCCTAGATGTGATGTGGGATGTCAGAGTTGGAAGGTTGATGTGAGGAATGAGCTCTGCAGTGTTTAGCTAATGAGTTTTGATAAAATCGAGGTTGTGACGTGCATGCCACAAATATAGGGAAAGCGACACTTGGTGGGAGGTTTCTGAAGTGATTCTTGCTTGTAATCTCCAACTACCCAAAAATAGATCCCTGAAGCAAGGGATGCCTTACATGCTGCTTTGGGAGAAGCATCCCATGCATGCAAGTCAATTTTGCTTAGTCTCGGAGGGAACCGATCAACTCAGCTAGACATGCAAGAGACTCCTTGACTGCTTGAGAAAAATGCGCATTTTTGGCTGGGAGTTGGGCTAGCTTCCTAGGAGATTTGGGCAATTTTTGGGTAGAGTAGCTAACTGTTGCCCAGATTTGCACAAATTCTAGGCTGAGCAGCCCTACTAGGGAAAGTTGCGCAATTTTCACTGGGAGTGCTGACTAGCAAAATTGCACAATTCTGGAGCCCAACGGGCTGCCAGACAGGATTGTGCAATTTTTGGAGGGAAGGCTGGTTTCCCTCCATAAATGCACAATATCTTGGGGGAGTTGCTTAGCCTGCAGTTGGAATAAGTCTAGTGATCAGCCTGTGAGGGGAATGCATCAAGCTGTGATCGGCAGGCTACCTTTGTGTGAGGAAAACACTGAAGCTTGTGTACTTGATGAAGTAAGACATGCTTGTTGAAAAATGTGCAACAAGAAATGTTAAATTTAGAATGTGCTAAAATAGACTTGCTAAAAATAACATGTCTAAAAATAGCAGTTTGGCCAATCAGGTCATTGGCCACATTGGATGAAAAGTGAAACTACTAAAAAAGAAAGTTCTAAAAATAGCATTCTTGGTCCCTTCCTATTTATAGCAGTCCTTAGTCTATTTGTAGGAAGTAAAATTAATTTTGGTCTTAACAACAATTGGAAATATTAATTAATTAATTCAGTTGAGTTAATTAGTTAAGGAAATTTGAATTTGAAGTCATTGTGAGCATGCACATGATTTGTCCCACTAATTGAGGAATTTATCCTTAATTTCCTCCACTGATTGAGGGAATAAGTATGAATTTTATAATGAGAGAATCAGTTGACTTAGTTCTAACTAGTCAAGTCCAGTTAGATTATTTTAACAAGTTGTTAAAATAATAAAATATAGTTTGTTAATGCTTGCATGCATGTGACAACTATTATTTTAGCTAACTGAGAATTCACTCATGGATAATTGTTGCATGTCAGTTCTGTCAGAGACGCAGTTGAGATCAGATGTGGGACAGTGTACTATCAAATGCTTGGATATTTCTAGTAATTATTCCTTGCATGGAGAATGATCTATTGTATGAGATTGGAGGACTTGTGGCCTATATATTGAGGCCTAGGTAATCCATGATTTTTATCTTCTGATTGAAGATCATCAGAGTACGGAGAGAGCAGGATAGCTTGAGAGATGATTCTTTTTGTATTGTGAAGAGGATTTCCACTTGATTGATAATACAATGTTGGGGTTTTATGTTGGTGCTTTCCCCAGTGATATATTTTGTGTTATGTGTGATTGATTCCTTCTTATCAGTTATATGTGTTCATGCTTGATGTTTCTCAAATTCGATTAAGCTTCCGCTAAATTGGTTGTAGAAGTAGATCTAGTATTATGCTTTAGTACATTGCATATATCAGTTTGATCTACAGGTGGAGAAAAATTCTACATGGTATCAGAGCTAGCTGATGTGTAGAAAAATTCTACAAAATTCTACATGGTATCAGAGCTAGCTGATTTGTAGAAAAAGTTCTACATGGCATCGAAGCTAGCTGATTTGTAGGAAAAATTCTACGAAATTCTACAATGCTGATGTGAAAGGTTGGTAGGGAGGCTTCAAAATGAAGCTAAGGAAAAATTTGGGAGGGTGGTTGTAGCTGCTACAACAAACACTTAGCATCTTCGATGAGTTTTTCACAACTCTATTTGTGAACAACTCTTTGGTCTGCCCACTTTTTCCATACTGCTACTCCAAGATGACAAGTCTAGGGCTATGGAGTTTCCCCTTCTTCTCACTGAATCAATCCTCTAAAATACAATGAACTAGGGATAGTTGACTAGCCCACCTGAATGTTACTTTAGTCCTTCAAAATCTGCACATCCTTAGGCCCAATACACCTACCCTTCTACCATCTTGTTGTCTCTCAAAAGTACTGGACTTAGGGCTCTTCTTTGACAGTGATCAAACAACCCTCCAACTATACCTGGAATGTCATCAATTTTCCCAACTACAATCAATTATTTTACTAACATAGAGATCACAACACTCCCCTCATATAGGGCTCTTCAAATCTACCGCCTAATAGTGATTTAAGTCATCTCAAAATAACTATTTTTGTGTACCAATTTATTTGTTGTCCAATCTATGAACAAATATGAACTACCCCTCTTATCATCCTTCTAACAATTTGTTGATGACTGAAATAGGGTCAAAAATCATCTACTAACAGTCCATCGACTAATTGTTTATAGCATGCTTCAAACACCTGTCCAAAAATCTATAGACAATCCACCAAAATCAACTCTTCTTCATGTCGATCCATTCCTCATATGGCACATTTCTTCTGCTCAATATTCTACTCAGGTTCCACCATCCTTTGGATTTGTTATCTCCACACATACTTTTGCAAACCATCTTCCATATATGCGGTCTATATTGTAGATATAAAGCTTGCTCTAAGGGTCATGACCCCTCTTCTTCTTCATAGATTTTTCACAGTCTTAAGGGCATACCTTGTGGACTGAACATGCTAGGAAACCGCCCTAACTAGGGAATTATAGTTTTGTTCTAGTTTCATTAGAACAAACCTTATCCACCCATAGTAAAAACAACAACTCTTGCCTCCATAAGATACTCGACCTAGCTCATATGGATCCATAGATTCTGGTCATTTCTTTGACTGAATCTTGACTTGAACTTGAGATCTCTATGACCCTCAAACTAAGGTTACCTCATTTAGTATTACACCTATGGATGCTTTTTTTCTGGCCCTAAATTCCAGTGCAGGGCCTCCTCCATTTGTGTTGCTCTTTATCACAGACCTTAAGACCTACTAACCACCACAAGACAGGGTCTCAACTCTCTCTTCTATTTCATAATTTGATGTGGCTTTCACATAGAACCACCACTGAAATCACATACCCAAATTCTCGCGAGCCACCTCTCTTGAGCTCAATCTTCCAGAAGAGAACCAAAAATATGCCATCCTACTTCGTAGCTCAAATCCATTAAGGTATGTGACATTCTTGTGAATCCTCACATGAGGATGTTTCTCTTGGTGGATGATCATTACCTCCCTTTAGCAACCCTTACTCAACCCTCTAACTCAACCTACTTTAGAACTACATATCTCCTCTCCTCCTTGATCAAATGAGATCCTTCTCAATTGATGTTCTTGCCTTCATACTAAGCCCTCCTTAAATAACTTTTCCTATCTAGGTCTCTTAGGAATCTTCTAGAACTTATGCGTTTTATCCACTTAGACCTTAGGAAATATTAATTTCTTTTAGATTTTAAACCCCATCTTGGGTCCAAAACCCCTTTGCTTGGGTTCATTGTCCATAAAACCTTTTGTGACCAAACTCACACAAACCCATCTCACTAGGCATGTGGAGTACCTACAAAGCTACACGATTCAACAACATAGTCTAGTTGTAGTAATTGTAACTTGGTCAAGCTCTTGTAGTCAAGTGAGGACTTGGTTGGGTTCCCAAGTTGCAAATTAAGTAAGGGTACTTGTGATGGCATGATAGCTAGGGAGGGTCAGGGCATGCCAAGGAATGAAAAGGAATGCTAACACATGCCAGATAATGTCAATGCATGTTGAGGAGTGTTAGGGAGAGTCGAGGCATCACAAGGGACAACTAGGTCAAAATGCATGGAAATGAACAAATAAGAGTGTGTCAGGGAGTGTTCATGAATTCAAGTGTGCCAAGGAAGAAGTGTGTTAGGAGAATTTCATAATAGAATTTGTAGGAGACAAGACTATGGTTGCGATAAGGGGCTCGACAAAGCAGTTTTAGACAAAGGGAGACTTTGTGTTGGGCATAACAAAGTTTTTCCTTTAGCTATTATTTGCATATGACATGTGGCACATTTGGGCCGAATGCTCATGTTTTAGACTATTTTAGACAATTTCATAGTGTACATTGTTGTGTATAATTTTTGGGGCACTCGGCTTGTGCCAAATTAAATCTTGTGTGTCTTGTGCATCTTCTGGTTCTTGCAAACTCTCAGTTAATGCTCCACTATTTATGAATTGTGTAGAAATTAATATGTAGATTCTAATCTGCTCATGAAATTTACTAAATCACAAGACTAAAATATACTCTACTAATCTGCAGAAGCAAATTCACAATTGAGAACACATATCATAAACATGCACAAATATTTATCACACATACACAAAGATTTATCTAGGGGAAAACAACTGCTCAAAACCCCTTACTATTTGTATTGCATTAATCAAATAATCTGGATGAATACAATATGTTTGCTCAAGATTGAGCACAACCTGCACTTGTATCTTCTATGCTCTATCTGACTGACTGAACCTGGCCAATATTTAGCCAAATTTTCAAGCCTCCAAGCTCCCATTTCCTTTCATTTTTCCCTTGGGAAATTGCCCCTATTTTTTAGGAATTTCTCACCAAGGAATTTCACAATTGCCATAGGTCAATTCTCTGACTACGTGCACCACTTGTACAACTTGGATTAGTTTACAACTGATAGTACACTGCCCTTGAACTCTAATCTCAATTGCGTAACTCGAATTCCTTGCATGCATCAATTATTTTTGGTTGATTGATTAGTTAATTGGTTTATCAGTGAGTGTGATTGAAGTTACACTGCACAACTTGACCTTCCACTAGTTCTTCTGACAAATATAACTAGTTAAATAGACAATAACTCAAATTAACTGAAAACGATTGCTACAAATTAGCAATCAATCATGTAGAACTGAACTCAAGTGTCTCCAACTCTAATTAATTGAGTTAACTAAGTGACAAGTGTCGTGTCACCTTAGTTAACTACCTCCAAGTATTCTGCTGAAATTAAAATTCAAATTTTAATCTAGTTTGACCAAGGCAAAGTCAAAACTAGATTTTCTTGCTTCATTTTCAACAAACTCGACATACATGTGAAATATTTCCTATGTAAGCTATGTTGCTTAGTTATTTTATGGACATGGCTAGATGTGATCCTTGTCTTGGTAAGATCTTAAGTGGGACAAGTTTATCTTGGACATGAGCAACCTAAGATGAGTTATAGACAGTTCTTAGGTGAACAAGGCACAATCTACTTGTAGTAGGTGCAATTGGTCAAGTTGTTGAGGTTGAAGCAAGTTAATGTCGCATGAGCTGCAGTAGCTAAGGACTTGATTGGGTTCCCAAGACATGAAAAAATGTAAGGCTAGTTGTGAGGGAATGAGTGCTAAGGCATGCTAGGGAATGCTGACATGTGCCAGATAGTGTGAAGGCATGTCAAATATGCTAAAATGTGCCAAGTGCTAAGGCAAGCCAAGATGTGCATGGGTGTGAAAATACGTGTCAGGGACTGTCAAGGCAACAAAAAGGAGAAACAAGTTAAAGTACAAGGAAATTAACACATATAAGGGTTAATAAGTCATCACTTTACTTTTTCCAAGCGAGGCATGTTAGGCACACCAACACTAGGTGCCAATACGTGTCAAGTGCCAAGTGTTAGTGCACTCTAAGTGCCAAATCTTCCTTTGTTACTTCTCATCTACTTTATAATAATTGATCTCAAATAACTTTAATATTACACCATGCTAAAGCATACCAAGGCATCTCAATGAATGCTACACATGCTAAGACTTGCCAAGTGCCAACACGTGCCAAGTGCCAATGTGTGTTAGGGAGTGATACATGTGTTATGAAGTGGCAGGGCATGTCGAAGAGTGCTAAGGTGTGCTAGAGAGTGTTAATGCATGTTGAGGAATGTTAGGGAGTACTAGGGACACACAAGGGAGCACTGGGTCAAAATGCATGGAAGTGAATGAATATGAGGATGTGTCAGGAAGTGTCAACGAGTGCTAGCTGGCATGCCAAGGAGGGAGTGACAAGGTATGCTAAGCATTGGTAAGGCATGCTAGGGAATATCAGGGCATGTCAAGAAGTGCCAGAGTGTGCTAGGGATTTCCAATGTGTGTTAACATGTGCCAAATAGTTCCAAGGCATGCCAAGACATGCTTAATACTAAGGCATGCTAGGATGTGTAGGGTGACAAGGTATTCCAATATGTGTCAAGGAGTGTCAAGGAAACAAAAGGAAGAACCAAGCTAAAATGCAAGGAAATGAACACATAAGAGAGTTAATAAGTCAAGACTTTATCTTTTTCAAAAGGGGCATGCTAGGCACACTAATAATGGGTTACAATACATGCCAAGTGCTCATGTGTGCCAAGTGTTAATGTATGTTAATGCATGCCAAAATGTTCCAAGGCATGCTAGGGACTACAGGGCATGCCAACGCATGCTAGGAGAGTGATATGTTATGCTAGTGTCTGCCAACATGTGCTTGGGTGTCCTAGTCATGGCAAGATGTTCTAGGTACAAATATATTCCAAGGCATGTGAGGCACCAAGGAATGTTAGTGTGTGCCAAATCATGTTAAGGTGTGCCATGAGTGTTGAGGAGTGCTAGGTATCTCTCATTAACATAATTGACAAAGCTTTATTATGTATTAACTAATATAGTTCCTACACACACTAGTGGATATTTATCTAAAGAGAATTTCTCATATAATAAACCTAATAGATATGAATCATGTGTTGACTCATAGGAAAACTATATTCTCATTACTTGAGGCAATTTATACACATTAATTACTTCTTAACAAATTGACTGACTCTAACCACTATGGCCTTGGACACATAACGAAAAGGACTCCACAACAATGGTCTTAAATTGTTATCTTTTGACAAAAATATAGTAAAATGCACATAACATCATCAAAAACTTGTTGGAATGATCAACGATGATGAACATTTTTTTTATTATCATCAAAAGTAACCAAAAAGAGCATTGGTGAGGGTCAATAAAAGATTGTCACTATAAGTGTCACCAAAGAGAGAATTAGTGACAGACCTTTAACAAACCTCACCAAAAGTGTCACTAAAAATGGCTTCGTTGACAAACCTTACAGGACCATCACTATATGTACTTACAATAACACTTTTTTAAGGATCGTCACCATATGTGACATTGCTGATGGACCTTAAAGGTCTGTCACATGCATGACCCTCACCAATGACCTTTTTTGTTGTAGTGACACTTGACTAATAGTAGAGGCATAAATCAGGTTGAGGAGGACTGAGTTGGGCATATTGTCTAGAGGAAAAATGATGGTATTGCATGACTAGAGATCACAGGGTGACTAAAATCATGTGAAGTCTCTAGGGCATGACAATTGGTATGACAAATGAAATGATGATAGTTTGATGCTCTTCACCACACTGTTCCTATCATGACAATTGGTATCAAAGTCAAGATCACAGACGAGATTTGGATGTTCTTCACAACTATTCAAGATAGTTGTTATTGGAGTAGAAATCAGAGCAAGATGCATGCAACTATGACTGTTCAAAGTTGGAGGTGTAGACTTGACTAGTTTGGTGAGGGGATAGGTTGGGAGTTTTGGTGGTTTGGCGAAGAGTTTAGTATGTAGAAATTTGTTGTGTAGAAACTTCTAGCACCAGGGTGAGAGCACCATGGATTTCATGCAACCAACTAGAGCATGGGCATTTCGTAGACTTTCAGATATGGGGCAACCAGGATGATGGTTGTGGGGGTGGGTGCACATTGAAATTTGAGATGGGTTCTCATTATCTACTTATATCATCCATGGCATGGGTGCGCCTGTATATATATCACCAAGTGGAGGGAAATTTAGTGGTATGGAGTAGTTTAGGTGGATCGTGTGAGATGCGTTTGTGGTGGGAGAGTAGAACTACTCAAATACTTGGAACAAAGAGGAAGTGGATGGACTCAATTAGGTCTATAATGGAGTTTTGGTGGTGGTATGTGGTATGGGATGCAAGTCATGTGGATGAGTCGAAAAAAACAGATGGAGTGTGAGTTGGGTATGTGGCTAAGGCATGGATCGCAAGACAAGATGGAACAATTAAGACAAAACAAGTGCGTGCAACACGACTTGGTGTTAGGCTTCGCCTTGCCTAGTGAGGCAAATTGTGTGGGGTGAGGGTTTGCTGGGTTGTTATTTTGTGGGTCATTCCACAAGTGATTTGGGCTTCAATTGTGACAATCACCGAGGTGTATGATATCATAGAGAGATATTGCACGCAATTATCTAGAGAGAGATTTTGATTTCTTGTAGAGTTTTGTGACAGGCATTGGCTATGTGTGATTTTGTAGAGAGAGATCACACCATAGGGCTTGCAATATCGCAAGTTGGGTTGTGATGTGCGACGTTAAATGACATGGACTAAAATTTGGAATTAGGTTGAGTGGAATGAAATTTAGTGTTTGGGCCAAATTTAGTGTTTTCATATTGTAGAATTTTGAGGTTCATCTTGTGAACCAAATTTTGGGGTTTCTGGATAGTGGAAATTCGAGGATCGCATGTGAATGTTGGTTTGGTCATGGATTATAGTAGATGGGTTCAAGATTTGTACTTGGAGTCTTGTGATGACGTGCAGGCGAGGTGTCATACATGTTGATGTTGTGAGTCATATTATTGCACATAATTGTGAGTCGAGTCATTGTATTGGCCTAAATGTTGGGTTGGATATTGTACTTGTATTTATATGATGTTATATTGCAAGTGTTAGGTTACTATCTGCCTATCACACATATCTTGTAATGTGATGATGTTGCATGTTTTATGTTGTATTGCACATTGTACATAAAAAACTACATATGTTGCAATATTTCTAAACACTTAATGGATATCGCTAAGTAGAGGTGTAGTTCGCGTTGAGTAGGACCAAGTTGGGCATATCCTCAGGAGGAAAAATACTGGTGTTGCATGACTAGAGATCATCAACACCTAAAACCATGTGAAGTCTCTAGGGGTGTGACAGTTGGTGTCAAAGCTGATATGAAGATAGTTTGATGCTCTTCACCACATTGCCACTATCGTGACAGTTCGTATCAAAGTCAAGATCACAAAAATAATTTAGATGTTCTTCGCCACTATCTAGGATAATTGGTATCAAAGAAAAAATCATAGTAGGATGCACACAATAATGGTTATTCAGACTTGGAAGCACATACTTGATTGGTTTGGTGACGAGATAGGTTGGGAGTTCTAGTGGCTTGGTGGAGATTCTGATATGTTGTAGTTTGTTGTGTAGAGAATTTCTAGCATCGGGACAAGAGCACCATGTGTTTGTGTAGTAGATCAGAGCATGGGAAACTCCCAAACTTTGAGAGACGGGACAACTAGGATGATGGTTGTGAGGGCTAGTGCACATTTCACTTTAAGATGGGTTTTCATTCACTTATGAGTGTGACAACATGGAGGGATGTGGAGGTTGTTTAGGGGCCATTCAACTTGATATTGAACTGTGTCAACACCTTGAATAAGGGCGGTGGATGAGGTAGACTCACAAAGGTCAAGTCATGGTTGTCCATGAGATTGATTGGCCAAGTGTCCATTGCAACTTGAGGATTGAGATCGTTCGAGTGTGATCACTCGAAGTTGAAGGGAACAACAATTGAGATTGCAGGATGTCATGAGGTTTGGTTGGATGTTCTTCACTAGATTTCACTATGATCTGAGATTTGAACGTGGTCACCTAAGAGGTATATATGGAGGGAGTTGATGTAGAATATCCTATATATTCACAAGCTCATGCAATTTACTAAAGCACAAGACAAGACTATACTTCTAATTTCAACCAGTGGAAGCCAATAGATCGATGAAAACAATAATTGACAAGAGGAAGATAAATCAATGGCACATAACACAATAAGTATTCGGGGAAAGCCACAACTGAAAACCCCCTACTATCTATGTTGCATTAAATTAGAAATCCAAGATGATAACACAATGCTTGTTCTCACAAGAACAATCCTAGCACTTAGTATGATCAATATTCATGCTCACAAGCAAGCTCAAGCCAATATCTAGCTTCTTCTACTGCTCTCCAAGCCCCTGATTCCTTGCGTTTTTCCTTTGAGGATTAACCCATATTTAATGTGGGAAATCCTTCCTCAAAACTGTGCAATCCATTAGGTCCTCTTCCTGATTTCATGCATGATATTTACAACTCAGTAAATCATACAACTGATAGTACATTGTCCCTGCACTCTAGTCTCAACTGGGTCTTTCTCAGAATCAACATGCATGAGTTTCTTATGAGGGAATCTTCAGTTAACTAGAGTGACACTTATGGATGCACTAGTGCACCAACTGACTATTAGCTCTCTATTAGTTCCAAAAATAGTTTGGAACTAATTTAACCAAACATAACTCAGTAAATTGAGTTATCTAATTATAACTCACAATTAAACTCATCCTGGACCCCTAAAACTTAGGGAGAACATATACATGACTTCCAAAAGACTTCCAACTCGAAATTCCTATGTTAACTAAGTCAAATTAACTTAGTTAACTATTACAAGTTGCTATGAGAAAATAATTACAATTTTAATTCACAATTTAATTCAAGGACAAATTAAATTGGCATTTACAGATTCTATTTTTAACATTTCTTATTGCTATTTTCAACACTCCCTCTCAACAAGAAAGGAATTCAACTCAACCCCAATCCTGAACCTTTGGAATGTTCGGCATGCAACACTTCTCTCTAGTGTTGTTGCTACAACAAATCTAGAAACAAAAAAACATCCAACCTAAATCAGTATGATGCATCTGTCATCAAAGTCTTTGACTACTATTACCTCTGTTGACCGAAAACTCTGCACTTCTGTTGACTCTGCCTTTCTGCATTGTTGTCAACCCTTCTCTATGCTCTTCATTATCTGACTTCTCTAACCTCTATCACTCTAATCTCTGAATGCATCAATCACCACTGATTCCTCCCACTACTATGTACTTTGGGCTCCCATAGCAAGGTACGATCCATGAGATAAAACCTCTCAATGGACCCTATCCAATTTCATCCCTCTTGGGACTATCACTTCACATCGCCCCACCTCACACCTAGAGGTATGGTTGCATGTGTTCCCTCTGCCCACTTGGCTCAAAATTCCCCCTACTGGAGGTCTCTACATGAGTGGATGCCTCCATTCGGTCTCCTCTCAGCTTCTCTAGTTGTGGCTGCTCCACAACTTCCTGAAGCTACTTCTAAGACTGCTTCCTCTGGGGCTGCATGTTGAGAGGTAATTTACTCTCCCTCTCAACCACCAAGTCTTTAGCGTTTTCCTTTCTCCTCAAGGATTTGCATGCATCTTGTACCTCAAGAGCATACAGATTCTTGACCCGTGCACTAATCTATTTCACTTGTCTCGTGGAGATGTGCCTAAGGAAAACCTTTCCCTTACTAAAAACCACATCATAGCCACGGTCCTCCAATACTGCGACTAAAACAAGATTCTTCTTTAGTCTTGGAACATACATCACATCTATGATCCTTAGAGGGGAGCCAAAATCCCTCTCAAAAGTAACCATGCTCGATCCAGTAGCACTATACCTCCCGTCATCTCCAAACACTATGTTTTGCTTGAGGTCTTTCTCCTCAAAATCACTAAAGAGATCTTTATTCCCTACCATATGGAATGAGGCACCACTGTCAAGATACCACACGCCCCCCATGATAGTGTTGGCCATGCATGCAATGAGAGTGAAATCAAGTTCAAATTGTGAAGCTAGAGCTTCACCTGTTTCCACTACTATCGACTCCTTGCTTGCTTTCTTTTGTGGGAAGTTCTTAGCATAGTGCCTGTGCTCGTGACAGTGAAAACACTTTACTTTTGTCAAGTCCATCTTCTTTCTGCCTTCCTTGCCTTGGGACTTCTTTCCCTTGGCCTTATTTTCCTTACTCACTAAGGAAAAATCCTCTTCCACTTCCTTGGAAAAGCTCCCATCTCTGGTGTTCCGTCAAAAATACTCTTGTACCAAATCTGACCATAGTCGTTCCCAATCTAGCAGCTTGTCCCTCCCATTGACAAAGTCCTGATAATTATTCCAACTCTTAGAAATTCCTAGAAGAGCTAGGCTCACCATATCATCCTTGGTAATAGTGATTCCAACACTTCCAAGCTCATCTCGACAATGAGTGAACTTGGTCAAGTAATTTGGAATTGAGTCGCCCACCTCCATCTTGATTTTTCGAAGTTTATCTTTCAATGCCAACTTCCTATGGTCATTGTTGTTCTGGAAAAGGCATGTCAATGCTTTCCACATATCATATGAAGCCTCCTTCCCATGAAGACTCGAGACAATGTGGTTTGGAACTCCCTCAAGGATTATCCACCTCGCCTTCACTGCACACTTCTTCCATTCGACCAAATCTTTTGCATTTGATGTTTGTGGCTTAGGAATGTCTTGATCAATGAATTCCTTGAAGCCATTATCCTCCAACACGACATCCATCTTGAGCTTCCCAGATATATAATTCGAGCTACCATCCAAGACATACTCAAGCCGCAAACCGTAGAACGCCATCTACTAATCCCGAAGTATGAAATGAAAATTCGAATTTCACCTATAACCCAAAACTCAAAACTTTGAAATCTCCTCTAGTATATTGAATTGAGCTCTGATACCATGTATAAAAAATTTACAAATCTAGCTCTGATAGCATGTATAATTTCCTGTAGATTGACAAGCTCATGCAATTTACTAAAGCACAGGACAAGAATCTACTTCTACTTTCAACCAGCGGAAGCCAATAGATTGATGAAAACAATAATTGACAAGAGGAAGATAAATCAATGGCACACAACACAATAAGTATTTGGGGAAATCCACAGCTGAAAAACCCTTATTATCTATATTGCATTAAATAAAAAATCCAAGATGATAATACAATGCTTGTTCTCACAAGAACAATCCTAGCACTCAGTATGAGCAAGCTCCATGCTCATAAGCAAGCTCAAGCCAATCTCTAGCCTCTTCTGCTGCTCTCCAAGCCCCTGATTCCTTGCACTGTTCCTTTGAGAATTAACCCATATTTAATGTGGGAAATCCTTCCTCAAAACTGTGCAATCCATCAGGTCCTCTTCCTGATTCCATGCATGACATTTACAACTCAGTATATCATACAACTGATAGTACACTGTCCCTGCACTCTAGTCTCAACTGGGTCTTTCTCAGAATCGACATGCATGAGTTTCTGATGAGGGAATCTTCAGTTAACTAGAATGACACTTGTGGATTCACTAGTGCACCAACTAACTATTAACTCTCTATTAGTTCCACAAACAATTTGTGTTATGTAACTAACTCACAAAATAGAAGAAAAGATAGATCAATGACTTCAAAATAAGCCTCTTCGAGGGGGAAACCTCCTTTACATTACACAAATGAGTAATTCTTGGATGATACAAATGACAAAACCTCCTTTCTATATATAGAAGTCTAAGGGGTCACAATATAATCAAATCCCAAATAAAAATAATAATATAAGGGCACAACAATAACAATAGTGGGCTTCTATGGGGCACAATAATAACAATATGGAGACAATAGGGGCACAACAATAACAATAAGGGCTACAATGACAATAGTAATGGGGCAATCACTAGGAATATAGGGACCTAACATGCCCCTCTCCTTCAAAAAAGTGTTGTCCTCAACGCATGAGTAGTTATGGAGGCTTCTATATAAAATTATCACCCTCCCATGTGGAATCTTTAGCGGGTAAGTTCTTCCACTTGATGAGATACTCCGAAATTGATCGATTTCATAGATGTCGAGTTCTTGTTTCTGTGACTGCTTCAAGTTCCAATATGATTTTTCCTTCCTCGTCAAGTTATGACAATATTATTTGAACTGGGAGTTTTTCACCTATAACCTTTTTTAAGCATGAAGCATGGAAAACTAGGTGCATTCGGGAAGCTACAAGAAGCTCCAATTTGTATGCCATAGTATCAATCTTTTGCAACACCTTGTACGGACCATAATACTTTGGTGATAATTTATTATCCTTCTTAGCTTGCTTGAGGGGCATTTGTTTATATGGTTGTGGCCGTAGGAATAGCCTGTCACCTACATCAAAAGTTCTTTCGTTGTGATGTTGATATGCCTATTGTTTCATTCCATTTTGTGCCAAAGTAAGGTTATCCTTTAAGAGTTGGAGAACTTGTTGTTGATGCTCGATGTGATATTCCACTGCTTGAACCTTAGAATTTTCTCTTAAATATGATGTGATGTATGGTCGATGATATCCATAAAGTGCCATAAATGGGGTCATTTTTGTTGCAGTATGGAAGGAAGTGTTATACCCCCATTTAGTCAGAGGCAACCATTTGACCCATTGCGTCTGTTTATCAGATACAAAGCAACGAAGATATCCTTCCAAACATTTGGTTACTATCTTCGTTTTCCCATCAGATTGAGGATGATAAGATGAGCTATGAGTTGACTGAGCACCAAGACAAGAAAATAATTTTGTCCAAAAATTTCCAGTGAAAATGGGATCTTTATCGCTTACAATAATCTTTGGGTTTCCATGTAGCTTTTGAATTGTTTCCATAAATGCAGTGGAAACTGTACTGGCTTTAAATGGATGCGATAATGCACAAAAGTGTGCATACTTGGTAAGTCTATCAACTACCACCATGATGACACTCTTTCCTTCGAACTTGGGTAAGCCTATGATAAAATCCACTAAAACCTCCTCCCAACGTTGGCTCGGAATGGATAAAGGTTGTAATAGAGTTGGGCTCTTAATTGTTTCAACTTTATTTTTGTTGGCAAACCAAACATTCCGCCACAAACTTTTGAATATCCAATTTAAGGCCATCCCAAAAAAAATCCTTCTTAACCCTGTGGTAAGTTTTAAAAAATCCTGAGTGTCCTCCTAAGGGAGAGGTGTGCAATTCCATAATAGTCTTTTGTTTGAGTTGGGAATTCTTACATATGTATAAGCGATCTTTGTACCATAATGAATCATTTTTCTAACTAAATGTATCAGATATTCAAAGGCCTTCGTTGCTTTGAAGTCCATGAAAAAATGCATCTTTCTTCAATAATGTTATTAGAGGTGCTGCTATTTGCCCATAATTCTTAACAAACTCACAAAATAGAAGAAAAGATAGATCAACGACTTCAAAATAAGCCTCTTCGAGGGGGCAACCTCCTTTACGTTACACAAATTAATAATTCTTGGATACAAATGACAAAACCTCCATTCTATACATAGGAGTCTAAGGGGTCACAATATAATCAAAGCTGACATAACAATAATAATACAAGGGCACAACAATAACAATAATGGGCTTCTATGGGGCACAATAATAACAATATGGGGACAATAGGGGCACGACAATAACAATAAGGTCTACAATGACAATAGTAATGTGGGAATCACTAGTATTATAGGGACCTAACAATTTGGAACTAATTTAACTGAACATAACTTAGTAAACTAAGTTATTTAATTACAACTCACAGTTAAACTCATCCTAAACCCCTAAAACTTAGGGAGAAAATATAAATGACTTCCAACTCGAAATTCCCAAGTTAACTAAGTGAACTTAACTTAGTTAACTATTACAAGATGCTATGAGAAAATAATTACAATTTTAATTCACAATTTAATTCAAGGACAAATTAAATTGGAATTTCTGGATTCTATTTTTAACATTTCTTGCCACTATTTTCAACACTGGAGACATTGATGGAGATATGAGCTAGTCAATTGTCACACCCATAAATTCTTCAAGTTGTCATTGAAGTGTTTAGTAAAATTTATATTTGTGTGACAAGTGGCTCACAACCTAATACTTGCAATATATTATCACATAAATACAAGTACAATATCCAACGTGGCACTTATGCCAATACAACAACTTGGTTCATAGCCATGTACAAGATGAATTGCAACATCAACATGTGTGATACCTCATTCGCATGTCATAAAACTCCAAGTACAACTCTGAAACCTTCTCTAATGTAATCCACACCCAAACCAACATCCACGGGTGATCACAAGCCAAACTGTGCAATGTCTCTAGGGCCGTGAAAGTTGGCATCAATTAAAGCTTTGATAGATTTATGTTGGAGTATGACCACAGGGTACATAGGTGGCTCAATGCACAAACATATTTGGTGGTCAACATGATGGCAAAGAAAAATGTCAAACTTATATATATTTTTTCAAGGTGGGAAAACTTATCATAACTCAGTTGTCGAACCAGTAGTGAAGATAACCATCTTTGGCTACTAACCTAGAATGTAGGCTAACTCATCACCGTTATTCAAGGAAACCCACGCCACCTGGAATAACCCATTGGTGGTCTGTAAGGGGGGAGGATTTTACTCCTGCCAAATGCCTCTGGGTATTGGGTCATTAACCTATTTCCTTACGTCTGAGGAAGACGAGCTCTTAGCCAAATAGAAGCAGTCTTAGGGCTGTGGTGAAGTAAAATTATAAGTGCGGACACAAACAAATTCCTCCAGCCCGATAATGGGTCTAGCCATAACAGATACATTCTATGGAAGATTTCCTTAGCTTATAACCAATTAAGAGGGTCTACCTCTTAGTTCGCTTATCTTGTTTGATGATGTCCTTGCTTATCAAGTAAACAACAACAAACAACAAACGTGATAATAGACAAATTGTAATTCAACCTACTTAACAAGTCAAGAAACATTAAGCCATGAATATGTAAGATGAAAAATCATGTAGGAATCAATCGATAGTTGCATATATTAATATCAAAGAGAGATTACAACCATTTGTCTTGAAGTTGCAATCCTCCTCTGACAAGACCAAATTCCCACACACTTCTGCTAGTATTCCATGATGATCTCAGTCAATAATAGTTTTATGGCTCTTCCCTTTATGCTTCACTCCAAACCAAATCACACTTCTCCCTCACACAACTAGATAGCTACAACTAGTAATAGTTTTTTGTCTACTCCAAACAAAAATAACATTAGCACACCAATATCAACCCTTCAACACTAGCTTGTGCTTGGGAAAAAGGGAGGTTTATATAGGATGAATGGATGGGATATGGATCCTCTTCTCATGGGAGAAGGTATTATCCCTTGAGGTAGTTCCATCATTATAGGGGAAAGGAACCCAAACTGATATCCTCGACCCCATCCGGCCAAACCATTTACCAGACTTTTGTTACAAAGCTTCTAAAGATGGAAGCTTCGACTCTTTATTTAAAAAATTTCCATAACAGGACCGGCTCGACTGGAACATAGCTCAGTCGCTTCGGTCGGTGCTAGGGACAATGTTAATCCCTGCATATTGGCGCGAGGAAGATAAGGGCCATTAGCATCGGTCTTGTAAATTGGGCAAAGCAGAAGTTTTAGGCGAAATGGTGCAAAAGGGAATTGATCTGCTCATGAAGAGGGACACATTGGGGTTTCTTCATGAAGGGAAAGCATGTGGGGTTCACTGTAGAGGTCCTCCAGGATCAAGGAATGGGGAGTATAGGGACAATGACAAAATGTTGTGTAACAGATTCCCCCTAAAGCGTGAATGTTGAGCTGGAGTGAGGGATGAAATGCTTTATGAATCAGTTCGGGAAACCGGTTTGCCGTCGGAAAACCTGCAAGCAAGTACATATACATATACATAAACTGAGATCTCCGTCAAATGATACATGAATCGTGGCATGGACGCAACCATCTAGAGAATAATCATGTAAATGGATCCAGGTATGGGCATAGCCATCCGTCAAAGAGGATCATAAAGAAACTAAGGTATGGTCGCATCCATCCAACAATGAGAAGGATCACATATGATAACTCATGGTATGGTCGTAGCCATCCATCTGAAAGAGACATTTATATCAACATAACCATGTCACATCACTTCGCAACCTGGACTTTTGTGATCTAAGCCTAGGGTCTTGCGCTCCAACACGACCCGATCAAAGTACAAATTCTAACATGTGAATATGTGTTGACGTTGAACATGCTAGAAATTCGCTTGATTATGAGTCAATGATGTAAATTGTTAACAAGCATGAGAGAAACCACCAATAAAGATAATGGTCCTCAAGGTACTATTAGCACAATTCATGGAATGTGAATAGGGAAACTAAGTCGAACACCCGTGAAGTCACTCGATCAAAAGCCAATGATGTGAACTTGTCATCGAGTGCGAAGAACTTGCCATTAGGGCATGTGAGCTCTAAGGTACTGGAAGGGAGTCTCTCGGTCAACTTCTCGGATAATGAGCTGAAGTTGATGAGAAATGACCGTGTCGAAGGAGGGCCATAATGTTTCCCACATCATTGGCACAAGACAAAAGGATGCAAAATGATTTTGGATGATACAGAGAATTAGAGGTAAGTGTAACTGCAAAAGGACAACTCTTGAACATATCAGCGACACGAATGGGAGTTTGGCAGATTTTGGATCCATAGGATCGGTGGTCATGACGACGCGGTAGATATTAAATGGAAGACAAAAATGAATGGCCCAACCCAAGAAGGTCAATGATAAAGAGGAGGACATCCCAAGCCGACATGAAGCAGAAAGTGTCATGTTCAAGAGTAAGCTATCGACATAACTTATTAGATTTCAAATTCCCCCCCCCCCCCCCCCCCCCCAACCAGTTTTGGCAGGTACCCAATTATTTTTTAATCGCAAGCTTGAAGGGGATAGCATATGCTTGCACTGTAAGTTCATCCTTTGGACGAATATGACCTAGTAAGTTTTATGAGCCATAGGAAGGAGAAGCTCATGTTCGTCATGGTGACAAATCCGATGTCGTTTGATATTTTAATGAGTTCGACAAATGTTTAACTTGACACCTTTTTCATTTTTAGAGAGTTTGAAAAAGACACATAAAAGAAAACTCTACATGGTCCCTTTTCGTACATTTGTGTCTCTCAAGCTCGAAAAGGTAGAAAATGATACTTGAGAGAACCGCTTGACCATTTCAGTCAAGGAGTACCTTTTCGTAAATAGTGCATCCCAGCTCGAAAAAAGGGTAAACTTATATTAGGTACACGACATTTCACATCCGTTAACGAGTTCGAAATGACAAGACCTCAACTATCCTTTCATTTTTAAAGGGTCAGAAAAGAGCATAAAGGTGACTCATCCTGGAGGAAAAAGTGGTATAAAGGGTAGCAACTAGTTCCAGCAATGGTGGAACTGCTCAAAACATGTAGTGGTCAAGAGGTTGGCTAATAAAAACCACTCATTGTTGTGGTCCCTCAGGAAAGGAAAAACAACCAAGTGAAAGCATATGATCGGCTAAAGATATGGTGGCAATGGAATGAAACAACCAAGGCTCATCTAGCAGAAATTAGCTGATAAAAACAGCAATCACGAGATGTAAATTAGGCATGGGTTCATTTTTACACAAGCTTGAACCATGGAGAACTCTTCTTGGATTTAGTTTCATGTTTACACAAGATTGAAATGAAAAACTATGCTTGTTATAAGTTTGCATGCCCCCAACATAATGACTCAATCGAGGTACATGCCCCCCAAGCTTCATTTCAATCAACTAGGTGGATGGAATGAAGGTTCACTTTCAAGATCTTGGAAAGAATCGACTGGGATTTTACGAGATCTTAATCAAAGACTAGATTTGGAAGATGGAGTTGCTTCATTTTTTAATGAGGTTGACACAGTAAAAGAACTATCCTCCAGGCCCTTGTTTCATTTTTTAACGAGCTTGACACAAGACAAAGAACTATGCTCACACCCCTTGCTTCATTTTTTAACAAGGTTGACACAAGACCAGGAACTATCCTCATGACTCCTTGTTTCATTTTTTAATGAGGTTGACACAAGACCAGGAACTATCCTCATGACTCCTTGTTTCATTTTTTTAACGAGGTTGACACAAGACCAGGAACTATCCTCATGACATATGTTCATGAACCATATGAGAACATGGCTCCCAAGAGGTATTCACTAGAAGGAAGAACCACGCTTTGGGAGGAATACATATCAATTGGTACCATAGACAGATCGGGTTCCAATGCCCCCAATAAATAATGTACTACACCATTTGCGTGATCATCAGTAGACGTAGAGACATAATGGGTAGCCACATAATTGGCCTGTGGCGGGGAAGGTACTGCTTGCAAAGAAGAGTCGTTAGGTGATGATGGTTGCAAAGGAGGTGATTAGTGACCAATGAACGACAATTGATCAATGATCACTATTCTCCCTTCATGCGGAAAACAAACCACACGGAAAAGCGAAGAAACAAGAGCTCCCTTGACATAAACATAGTCGCATCCAAGGAGAAGATTGAAATCTAAAGGACCTTGGACTACCATCATGTCTATATAGATGGTCTTTCCTCCCAAAGTAATAGTGAACTTCAGAAGGATCCCTAAGGGTTGACTGGTTCCTTCATTGAAAGCCAACAGATTCTGAGTGACAGGCACAAGCTGTGGGGAGCCCAAAGCTTTCCAAGTAGTAGAAATCATGATGCTAACAGACACGCCTTCATCTAATTTAGTGCCATGTACTACCATATTATAGGCTTGTACTGTGATATGGAGAGGCACATAAGATGGGAGGTGGAAAGTAGTCAATGGACCCCAACTGAAAGAGATGACAAAACTACTTGATGGGGGTATCATATGATTGCCCCCATGCCCTGAAGGAATAGGAGAAGGACTCTCCTGAACAACTGGGGCGAGAGGGTCACTCTTCGATTCATGAGAATCTGAGGAGACAATAAGAACATGAGCAGTATGATCACCACTCTCTCCTGGAACAGAGTGAGCAACTGGTGGCGGAACCAAGTCGACACTCTTTCCAACCAATGGTTGGTCGGGAACAGACAAAAGAAAGTCTCGCTCAGGAAGAGCAGGATAGGCAAGAGATGAATCCAAGTCAATCTCTTGACCAACTGAGAGAGGGTCAGAAGAAAGCCTCTAATAACCAACAAGAAGTTGGGGTTAAGGAGCTGCAAGGTTTTCCAAAACTTTGAGAGCTTTATCCATAAGAGGACAAAGGTGAAGAAGATGCTCTCCTTCACATAACCTACAGGGGAATCTAATCTTCCCTTTCTTCTTACCATCACTAAGCGAGGGTGCAACATCGACATGATCTCCAGAGGTCAACGAGGATGGTCGATCCAGATTTTGAGACCATACCTCTAAGACTCTAGGAATGCCAGGAAAACCTCAAAGGAGATGGTCACCCTTACACAGCTTGCAAGGGAACCTGACCTTTCATGGAGGATCAAATGGTTTGTCGATGGGAAGTGCATTTGGAGAAGCAGTTGCACGGTTGGCCTCTCGCTTATCTGATTTCTTCTTCTTCGTCTTCTTCATCTTCTTCTTCTTAGCTTCCTGGTTACTAGACTTGAAAATTTCACCAGGCGAAGTAGAAGAGGAGGGTGAAGAAATAGGGGAAGAAGGCGAGGGGTCAACCTTAGAATCATCGTGATGTGATTCAAATGAAGGAGGTGGAGGGGTAGGAGTTGGGACACTCGGGACTACCGAGGTTGAAAATAACCAGACAGGTAAACTAATGGTTAACCCAGGGAGGGACAACGTTGCCATATAAGGAGCACCAACATTTCCAAAGGAAGGAAAAGGACCATGATTCCCATCCGAGGGGAACCCTTGACTAGTAGACTCTGGGAATGTTGCCATTGGAATCGACCCTAAAGAATCACTAAGGAAGATAACTTTAACTAGGAATATTTCGTGGGCAATTAATTTTAAGACATTGAAACAAAACTTTGCCTTTTCATATTTTAAGAGTCAAGAAAATGACGAAAGGTGACTCTAGTTGATTTCAGAATTAACAAGCTCGAAAGGACAAGTGCTTGATGATCTTTTAAATTTAACGAGTCAAAAAGACCAAATGACTACTCAGGGTACTCTAAGCATAAAGGATTACCAGGTAACTGTGAATTGCATAATACTTCTCGGCGAACCGAAAAGTATGGGTATGCAATCTCCCCGAATTTTGTGTTTGGTGTATCACATTTACAAGGTGGTAGACTCGGCTTCCAACAAATAAAGGATTGCAGACCTAGTGGGGTCTCCCTTTATATACACAAAGGTACGGGGAGCACAAGTCCATACTAGCATTGTCTAATGCTGAAGTGAACGACAACGGCTAGGTTTAAAGATGTCGGAACACGTCTTTAGCCTAGACCACTAAATGTGAACGTTAAGTTTCAATGCTTCCTTTGGTTAATTCAATAAATTTTAACGGTTTATCTTGAATTAGGTTTCAATTACAAGACCCCACTGTTGTCATCTGAAAACTCCTATATGCAGTTGTATGAGAAAAGAGATCTTTGTCTTCGATGAAAGTTATCACTAATTAAGAGATAGAGAACACACAATTAATGCAACAATCGAATAATGAAATCTTTCACTAATAAATCTCTTAAATGCACTTAATCTTCCCTTAACAACAAAATAAGTTTTGTTTCATTTCCATGCCTATGATGATGCAATTCTAACTTCTCAATAACGCTACTAAAGCAATATTTCCGCTTAAATAAACTAGAATGATGTTCTTCTTTTAATAAAATGCGAAATGAATCTTTCACATAAAGCACTTTAATGAAAATTTCATAGTTCCGAAAAAACAAGCATCAATCAAATCCAAAGCATGATAAATGAAACTAAAAGCAACTTATTCCTTGAATCGAACAAACCAAACACATAAAATCTTTAATTAACAAAGCAAGCAATGTAATATATGCTCGGAATGAGAAAAGAAACACTCGAAATAAGAGAACAAACGAGATTCTTTCACTCATTCAATTGAAAATGAAGCAAACAAAGTATCCTAGTCAGTTATGGGAGGAAGAAGAGTGTCCGAGGGTCAAGACACACTGGCACTGGAATGGGAGAAATTCTGATTTTTCTTAGCTAAGAGACCAGAGCGACTTTTGGGCCAAAAGTAGCGCCGATCGGCATGACTTTCAGGCTAAAACTAGCACTAATAGCTTGATCGCTGCGACTGTTTGGCAAAAAATAGCATTGATCGAGGGATTCAAAGAAAAATAAAAAAATAAAAAAGAACTTCACATAGGGCCAGACTTAACACATCATAGGGTGGGCTAAACCAAGCAAACACACAAAGAAAGCTAAATGAAGCTCTCTAGTCAGGGAGAAGACGGTCTAAAAGGCTTACGGGGTCAAAATCATGAGAGCAAAACACACTGGCCAAGATTGGGGACAAACCCTAATATTCACTTACAGGCATTGACGCGACTGCCTAACTGACAACAAGCGAGTTTCTCAGCATATCGCACTGATCGGCGTGACTGTCAGTGAATTAAGCGCGCTAAGTGAGGGAGCCAAGAAAAAAAATAAAAAATTTTGAAACAAAGACCAGATATGCTACTATGAAGTTCAAACTCAGACCAGTAAGCAGGAGAAAAGAAACAAAACCAAAGGGAAAAAGTGGAACTAGAAAAGTTCACACAAAATCATGAAATCCAAGACAAACAAGAGGATTGGTTCCCTAGTGGAGTTGCCAATTTGTGGTGAAGTAAAATTATAAGTGTGGACACAAAAATTTCCTCTAGCCCGATAATGGGTCTAGCCACAACATATACATTCTATGGAAGATTTCCTTAGGTTAGAACCAATTAAGAGGGCCTACCTCTTAGTCTACTTATCATGTTTAATGATGTCCTTGCTTGCTTGCTCCAACTATCCCTCGCTTCGTTCTTCAAGCACCTGAAACAAGTAAACAACAATAAACAACAAATGTGATAATAAACATATTGTAATTCAACCTACTTAACAAGTCAAGAAACATTAAGCCATGAATATGTAAGATGAAAAATCATGTAGGAAATCAATCGATAGTTGCATATATTAATATCAAAGAGAGATTACAACCATTTGTCTTGACGTTGCAGTCCTCCTCTGACAAGACCAAGTTCCCACACACTTCTATTAGCATTCCATGATGACCTCAATCAACAATAGTTTCAAGGCTCTTCCCTTTAGGCTTCACTCCAAACCAAATCACACTTCTCCCTCACACAACTACATAGCTACAACTAGTAATAGCTTGTTGTTTACTCCAAACAAAAATAGCATTAACACACCAATATCAACACTTCAATACTAGCTTGTGCTTGGGAAAAAGAGAGGTTTATATAGAATGAATGGATGGGAGATGGATCCTCTTCTCATGGGAGAAGGTCTTATCCCTTGAGGTAGTTCCATCATTATAGGGGAAAGGAGCCCAAACTAACATCCTCGACCCCATCCGGCCAAACCATTTACCGTACTTCTGTTACGAAGCTTCTAGAGATGGAAGCTTGGGCTCTTTATTTAAAAAACTTTCCATAACAAGACCAACGTGATTGGAACACAGCTCAGGCTCTAGTCGGTGCTAGGGACAATGCTAATCCCTGCATATCAGTGTGAGGAAGACAAGGGCCATTAACGTCGGTCTTGTAAACTGGGCAAAATAGAAGTTTCAGGGGAAATGGTGCAAAAGGGAATTGATCTGCTCATGAAGAGGGACACAATGAGGTTTCTTCATGAAGGGAAAGCATGTGGGATTCACTGTAGAGGTCCTCCAAGATCAAGGAAAGGGGAGTACAGAGATAGTGACAAAATGCTGTGTAACAAGGGCATACTCCAGATCCAATGTAACTATATATATTATCAAGGTTTTAATAACATTAACAATAAAAATATTTTATATAAAATATAAATAATATTATTAAGAAGTAGCATAAATTCATTCACATCTACCAAGTGCCAAGAGGAATCAAATCTCTAGATATGCAAACCAACTTTTCATTGAATTTGGAGATAAAACTAAATTTTCATCAAATTTTACATTTAAAAAGAAATTTGAGATTTAATAAATTTAATCCCTCCACATTTGATAAATCCTAAATTGTAAAATAGATCTATGTTAATATTAATTAAAATAAAAAATATACTAATATATCTTCTAATCATCATAGATATAAACATCATTCCACATATTATGATAATGTTTAGTAATTAACTTTTTTAATCTAATGTCGGCCCTATTTAAAAATCAATATAATTATTATTATGTATAAACACAATGTAAATTTCAAAAATATAAAGAGGTTTACAAAACACTAAAAAATGAGGTATGGTAAATAAAGAAAACATTTTTTTATATATTTACTCGATATGTATGGTAAATAAATAAAAATATAAATAAACTAGAGGTATGGTAAATAAATAAAACTTCTTTTTATATTTACTCCATAAACCTCTTTATATTTAAAGAAAACTCAAAAAAGAGGTTTTGTTTAGGTGAAGCCTATGGGCCAAATACCACGGGACAAATAATTATTAGTACCATGGGTCAAATACCATATTTATAAAAGAGGTATGGTATAAATAGGTATGGTAAATAAATAAATATAAAAGAGGTATAAAGAGGTATTGTAAATAAATAAAAATATATCAAATAGGATTAGAAATCAACATCTAATTATATACAAAATCTATGTGCCCAATACCATGGTAAATAAAAGATATATGATAAATAAATAAAAATATAAATAAACCAGAGGTGTGGTAAATAAATAAAACATCTTTTTATATTTACTACATAAATCTCTTCATACTTACTAACACTAAAAAAGAGGTTTTATTTAGGTGAATCCTATGGGCCAAATACCATGCAAAAGAACATTATTAACACTAATATTAAGATTAAAATATCAAAACTATGATGATTATTATTAAATCTAATATTCATATTAATATATTATAATATTAATATTATTAAATTTAATAACTTTGGACTAATACAATATTAAATTTGTTATATTATAATATATCATAATATATTAACTCTAGATATATATGGGAGGGAAGAACAAACACATAGAGTGATAGAGATGGAGAGGTAGGGGGAGTGACAAGGGAGAGATGGAGATAAACTAAAGGAGAGGGGAGAGGAGGAATGAAGGGAGAGAGAGAGGGAGAGGAGTGAGAGAGGTATATAAGGGTAAGAGAGGGAGAGGGTGACACAAATATGTAGGGGGGAGAGAAAGGAGACAAGGAGGGAGATAGTGAGAGGATTGGACGAGAGAGAGAGAGAGAGAGAGAGGATTAGAGAGAGGACTTGCGAGAGAGGAGGAGAGAGGGAGGGATAGAGAGATGAAGTTGGAAGGGGGGGCGGGGAGAGGGAGGTAAGAAGAAAGACAAAGAGTGAGAAGTGGAGAGAGAGAGGGAGTGACAAGGGAGAGATGGAGAGAAAGTGTACGTTTAGGGGTGAGATAAAGAGACAAAGAAGGAGAAATAGAGAGAAGGGGGGAGAGAAGGAAAGATAAGGAGGGAGGGAGGGATATAGTAACATAGTTGGAGAGAGAGAGAGAGAGAGAGTGATGGGGGAAGAGAGAGGGAGGTAGGAGAGAAAGGGAGAGAGTAATAGCGAGAAATAAAACTTGAGAGGGAGGAGGAGAGAGATGGGGGAAGAGAGAGGATTGGAGGGTAGAGAGACAAAGATAGTGATGGGGGAAGAGAGAGGGAGGTAGGAGAGAAAGTGAGAGAGAGGAAGTACGAGAGAGTGGACTTGAGAGAGAGAAGGAGAGAGGGAGGGATAGGGAGATGGAGTTGGAGGGTGAGAGAGGGAGTGACAAGGGAGAGATGGAGAGAGAGTGTGTATGTTTGGGCATCAGATAAAGAGACAAAGAAGGAGATATGGAGAGAGGAGAGAGGGAGGGATATAGTAACATAGTTGGACGGTGAAGAGAGAGAGAGAGAGAGAGAGAGAGTGGATGGAGGGAAAGAGAGATGGAGATGGAGGAGGAGAGAGAGGGAGGTAAGAAGAAACAAATAGAGAGAAAGGTGGAGAGAGAGAGAGGTAGTGATAAGGAAGATGGAGAGAGAGAGAGAAATGACAAAGGGAAGATAGATAGAGAGAGAGAGAGGGAGAGGAGGAGGGACAGAGGGATAGATAGATTGAAGAAATATAGTGTATGTTTTGGGTGTGATATAGAGAGACAAAGGGAGATAGAAATATAGATGGAAAATGAAGAGAGGGAAGAAGATTGAGAGAGGGAGGGATGGACATAGAGGTTGATAGATATGGAGTGAGATTAATCAAAATGAAGGCTATTTGTAATTGACTATATTCTTATTGTTCACATTTTCTATCATTCAACACTATTACATTGTCACTTTACATTCAATTTTTTTTCATCATTTTTCATCATTAAAGTTATTAACAATATTTATCATCTCAACAAACTAAGGTAATTAAACAAATTTAAAATTAAAATGCCCAGATTAATCTGAGACATATTTAGCATATTTAAAATGATTATATTAATATTAGATGAATTTACATGTTATTAATAAAATTAATCATATGTTTGTTAGATTTTCCTTGGCCGCGCACAACTGAAACCAACCTACATCCATCCTAACTCTAGATCTATCAAGTGCCGAGAGGGATCCAATATTTCAAGGTGCAAACCTTCCCTCAAGTTTTGCACTTGAAAAAGAAGTTTTCACCTCGAGAGATTTGATCCCTCTCAACGCTTAATAGATCCGAATTTAAGATAGATCTAGACTAGTCACAATTTTTTTTGGGAAAGCATTGCCCTATCTTTTATGAGACTATAAGAGGATCTTCAAATAGAATCCCTTCCTTTGGAGTGAATCAAACATGAATTAGTTATAATGTATAAAATGTTCTTTTGGAAGAAATCACATTGAAGATTTTGGTCGATGCGTTTCGAACCAACAAGTGTGGTTCATCTTCAGGACATGATGAAGAAGTGAATCTAGGAAGAGGGTTAAATAGGGAGCCAGGTCAACCTAACAACTAGAAAAATGGCTATCGCAGTTCAGGAGTCAACCTCCCCTTCATCTAGGGGACGACAGACAAAATTGCAAGAATCTTGAAAAAACATAATATTCCCTCGACCTTTAGACCCCTCAACACCATTAGAATCTCCCTAAAGTCTGTTAAAGGCAAGGTGAACCCTATGGATATGAAAGGTGTTTATATCATCCCGTGTTCATGTGGAACCTCATACATCAGTGAGACTGGTCATTCTATTAACCAAAGGATTAAGGAACACACGACTGATATCAAGCATGGGAGGACAAAATCTTTGGCTTTGGCCGAACATGCTGAGAAGACCCAACATCATATATGCATTAAGGATGCTAAGGTTATCGCTAAGATTCCTCATTTTCATCATCGTAAATTTAGGGAAGCCATTGAAATTGAGAGGTCTTCCAAAAATATTAATAGGGATGGTAGCTTGAAAATCAATAGCTGTTGGATGACAACTTGAAAATCAATAGTTGTTGGATTCCCGCCCTCTCTTTTTAGTTGTGCTCTATCGTTGTCTAGAACTTTTTTTAGTATTATTATTATTACTATAAATAATTAATACTATTAGTAGCATTAATATTAATGGTAAATACTAGTTTTAATATTATTAATAAATAATTAATACTATTAGTATCTTTAATATTAATAATACATTAATATTAATAGAAATACTAGTTTAATAATAATAAGCCATAAATTTGATAATTTTGTTATATTAATATTAATAATAATTATATATGCTGCTTTGAATATTAATAATACTAATAATGATGCTTAGTAATCACATTATGAATATTAATTCATTAATATTTAGTAATATGAAAAATTGATATCTATTAATATTAAAAAAAAAATATGAAAAAATAACAAATAATAATAATAAAATATTATTAATAGAAACATTTAAATAATAAAACAATATATTAATAAGATAAGTAAAATCCTTTTCTAAATTTATTAGTGTTAACCCATTTAAATTTGCTTCTTCATTGTGTCCTAAAAATGAAGTATACTTATTGGTTCGAAACTCATGAAAATCTTCAATATAATTTCTTTTAGAAAAACACTTTATACATTATGATAGAGAGATCACATAGACTTGAATTCGCATATGAATTAGTTATATTAAACTACGTTAATCAACCGCAACCCAATTTCATTTCATTTAATTTAATTTTTAACTTTCAACTTAGGTTTATAATCCGCCCATGGTTCTCCCTCGTTCTCCCTTCCCCAAACACACACATATATATGTGTGGATGTTGGCTGCTAGGGCATTACTTGTGCTTTCCTTTTCGAAGATGAAACTGTTGAGGGATCGCTTAAGAAAAATTTCCATGGCAAACCAATGGAAAGGTGGAATCTGGTTCGGGTTGAAGTAACACGTCTGGCTGCTTCTTAACGGATTGGTTGCAACAGTCAGCTGGGACGTTATTTCAACCCGTACCGGAGTCCGCTAAGTTTGAGATCAAATTAAATTTGCTTTAAGATGGAGAAGGGCTTACTTCAAGGGTTACCTTCGTACTTAGCTGTGCATTTAGTGCGGTTTGGGATACAACTCATTCATTCACCCACCCATAACAACAACGGCGTTTCCATCTCTGTTAATGAGCTTCATCTTCTGAGCAGATTTAATACCCGAACCCTACACGGCAGGATTTGTTGCAACAACACCATGCGTGTAAGGTTTGGGGGTTAAATTGCTCAAGAAGTTGAAGTTGGACTTTGCTTTCAGAGTTCTATTTCGAGCAGAGGAGATTTCTTGATATATTGGACGGAACGTGGACTCTACGGAAACGGATGCGTGGTAAGACGAATATAGAGAATATGGCCAATTGCCATTGTCACAATTAGTAATAAGCCCAAAATCATCTGCGATTTGTTCTCTCTTTATTTATTTATATTCATTTTATTAATTAAAAAATTTAGTTATTTATGGTTAGATTTTTAGTTCTTTCTTAAAATAGTATATGGATTTTTTTGAAATCTGTTGTTTGTGGATTTTCGAGTAAAGTCCTTACATGACTGATCTTATAATTGAATCTAGATTTCTTGTAGATTTCATCAATCCCATTGGTAAGTGTTTGTATTCTTGATGTATATTTTCATGATTAATAATGGATTACTGCATTTTTATTAGAATTAAAAGGATTACTGCTTTTTTTTTATGGTCTGAATGATGATAATTAAGTTTCCATCGAGAGCAAAATTGATTTCATTGGACTATTTAGATCTTTAAAAAAATGAATTATTTGTTTTTTTAAAGAATATTATTTTTTGGTCCCCGCAAAGCTTTAACATAAGTATAAGTATTTTCGAATCACATTAGTTTTGATGGTCAGCGTTATAATGACCGTTTTGAAATTACAATGTCTGTTTTGAAATTATAATGGCTGTTTTGAATTTGAGATCTAATGTGGGTGTATCCAGGAAGTTTCATCTTCAATCTTTGTAATCTTTGTATTGTCGTAAAGATGTCAACCCCATATTTCACTAAGAATCTCATAAGAGTTCTTTTCTTGTTTTAGTAATGCTATTTTTTTTCTAGATCCTAGTTGAAACAAATAGATGTTTTTGGTCCTCTAGATTGTTATGGATTACTATCTTATAGTATTTTGTTATGGATTACCATCTTATAGTATTTTAATTTTCTCTTATCTTCTAATTCTTTATTTTACTACCATTTCTCCTCAAATTTAAATGAATAATATTTTTAAAGTAAGCCAGGGACCTTGTCACAACCCTTAGGGTTTTCACCTTGTTGTGCATAGTGATCTTGTCAAACTTTTTTGTTTTGCCAACCTAGGTAATGGTGTGGCATTGTCTTGCTTTGGTAGTAAGGGCTGGGCCAATTAGACTATGCTTGTATAAAGTCCACTCATAACTATACTTTAACTGCAAATGTTAGATCTGTAATTAATTCTCCACTTAACCTAGTTCTTCTATCATCTTTTTCTTTTGTTTTCAACTAGCAAATAGGTGATTTTTGGCAAGGATCCCTTTATTGGTGAATCCCACTGTTACAAGTTATCTTCGGTATTGATTCAATTTTTGAACTCCAAAGGCTATATCTACCTTAATCATGTCAAAAGAGTGGAGGCTACTCTTCTCTCAAATGGTTAATGGTTATTGGTTGACTATAGTGGAACTGGGTTTTCTCAAATGCTTATTGGTTGACTCCAGTGGCACTGGGTTTGGTTGGTCCCTTGGCTGACTAATGGAATTCCTTCAAAAAGGAGTTAGCTATCAATGGCGTTAGCTTAAATAACTCAAAGGATCTGTTGGTCTGGAGTTGGGATACCTCTTCTGGTAAGGTGAAAGCAAACCTTGCTTATGAAGCCATTGCCCACTCAATGACAATTCAGGATCTTAGCGGGTGGAATAACTCTTTTTGGAAATGGAACATTCCTAACCAGATGAATTGTTTCACTTGGTTAAGCCTGCAAAACAAAATTTTAACTTAGGAAAATCTCCAGAAAAACTCTTTTCTGGACCGAATCTATGTTGCGTCTGCAGATTACAGGCCGAATCAGTTGACCATCTTTTTAAAGCCTGTAAGATTTACCAGAAAATATGGCAATCTAGTCTACTGGTTTTGGGCATTAGCGAGAACTTTGAGTAGCCATCCTTTGAGGATACCCTTCATCATTGGATGGAGAAGAACAAAAACGTCTGTTCACTTTCATTTTTTGTGGCTTGGGGAATCTGGCTAGGGTTACTTTCAAAAGTTCAAACATCTGCATTTTTCAACCATCTTTTAAGATTGTTTCTTATATATGAGAACATAACCTGGAACAAAATAGAAAAAATTAGAGTAGGATAACTTTTCCTATCTTCTGGTTGGTTTATTTGACGAGGCAACACAAGGAAATGAATGTGCGGGGGTGGGTGATTAGAATGGCAGGAAACAAATCTGTGCAGTTCAGAATCGTAATAGGAAATGAAACAAATACAAAAGCTGAACTAATTGCTTGTTGGGCCTTAATGTTTGCTTTGTTGAATAATATAAAATGTATTCAAATTCTGGGTGAGTCCAAATGCTTAATTGACTGGTTGGCAAGTAAAGCCAGCTGGAAGTTCTAAATCTTGCCTCTTGGGAAAACAGAATAGCAGAGATAGAAACAACTTCCAGGTAATCAGTTTTTTCAACACATATACAGGGAGCTAAATTTTACAGCAGATTGTATCTATATATTAAAAAAAAATCACTTTCTATGGACGCAGGCTACATATATTATGAAGAACTTGTTGGAACCTCAGTACAAAGTGCACACTTGATACCTATATGTTAGTTGGGTCTTTCTACTACATTTCCAGTATTATCTGAAGGCAGTGTTTAATTTTTGTTTTACATTGCCGGGAGCTCCCAAAGGCTGTCCTAACTTCTCCCAGCAATGTTGGTTTCAGCACCCTGATCTTCTTAGTCAGCTCTATAACAGAATTCTGTATATTTTTCTGAAACTTTTCATCAGTTTTTGTATCAGGTTTTTCTGCCCTTTTTATGAACAGGGCTGTCCCTCTTGGCAGCCTTCTGTATTGAACAATGTTTCAGACCTTCTGCTCATGAATGTACCTTTTTTTATTCCATGTGACAAGATGGTTCCTTCGTTCTCTTAGAAAAAAAAAACAGACTTTCCCAACCAAACTGATTCTTCTAACAATGAGACTTGTCCAAACATGGTCTAAAAGCATTCAACTACTATTCATTTCAACACTCACTCATTTTCGTTGATGCGTAAGCAATAAACGTCCCAAGCACAATGACGCTACACACTAAGGCAACACCCAACGTGGTTGCCTAAGCCTTTATTACTTGAACAATGATACAACAGAGTACCAAAGGGGAGCCTAGTCATTGTCTGTGGCTCTTTTACAATTGTTCATGTAACCTTTGAGTAACCTACCTTGTTGCCACATTACACGTCCAACCAATGCTAGAAGCATTGGCAAGTTTGCCTTCCACAACAGTTGCCACTATCCAAGTTGCCCGCTTGAACAATAATCCTTAAACTTAGCTCTATCCTGGATGTTTTATGCTCTTTGCTTGCGTCCTTTATTTATACTTGGAGAGTGCTTAACCATTTCCCTAAAATGGGGTGCCTTGCACTCTCTCCAATGTAAAGTGAACCCAAGCTTGCAACTGTCTAACCCAAGATGCCCAGCAGTTACAACCATGGAATAAGGAATGTTCAATTCCTTAGGACCACGTCTTCCTTAAAACATTTCAAACTGTCCCTTAAGGCATCCAACAATGTCCACCTAAGCCAAGACTGGTGTACAATCATTTACCCCTCACTAGTGTGGCTCATTACCAACTCCTAGGCAAAATGGTCCATGGTCCACATGCTGCCCACTCAGCAATTAGGCAATTCTAATCAAGTCCTTGAACCATGCCCAAGGCAAACTTAGTTGACCCCTTTCTCACCGACATGCCAGTCCATTTGTGAACCAAGGAAGTTCTAAGTTACTTGTCTAAGTCTCTTCATATAATCTATACAAGAGGCCAACACTTAGCTTTTATTGTCCACTGTGCATGTCTCTGAAGTCTTCTTTTAAACGCTTAGCTTCTTTGTCACTGTGCAACTATGTCAAGTCTTCTTTTGAACACTTGGCCTCTCTTTGTCCTTTGTGCAACTCTGCCAAGTCTTATCACGAATCAAGAGGCCTCTTTGTCCATTGTGCAACTATGTCAAGTCTTCTTTTGAACACTTGGCCTCTCTTGGTCCTTTTTGCAACTCTGCCAAGTCTTGTCACGAATCAACATGCCTCACTTCTACCTGGGAATGCCTCCTAAATTCTCATGCATTGTGCTATGTGCATTGGAATTGTTGATGCGACCATGCAAGGAATCCAATGTTTGCCTCAAGGTCGGGATCTTATAAAACTCTTCCTTGATATTCCAATGACTTAATCAAGATGTGGCATCAATATGCCAACTTGTTGGGGCCGTAGGTGGTTTTCATTGGATTTTAAAGCGAATACATTGATCCTGGTGTCTTTCGTGTTGTTTTTTTTGTTCTTGTACATCGAGTATCTATTCATAACCATGCTTTCAATGTGGAAAGACTTGCTTCTATGAGTAGGATAGGATAGGGTGTTGTGCCTTTAATTTTAAGTTTATAAATTATAAAATGCATTTGGATTTGCCTCATCTTTCTCCACAATTCTTTAGAGATGCTGCATCCTCCATATACATCCATAGCTGAGTTTATACCCCATTTTCCCATTTAAAATGTACTTGACGAAATGTATATTGATTATGTAAGCAACATAGAGAAATCTTGATTTCTTGGCATATTTAACTAGTATCATTTGAATGTCACTAATTAGGGGACCTTCGTGCCTCAGAGAGGGTGCTGAATTTCTGTTGAAAATAGCAGCATCAGAAGTCATTCTCCAATGAGAGGCCTTAAATGGCCACCCTGAGGCTAGCCAGGGAAGATTTGGAGAATCAATAAATCCTGTGAGTCGCTGCAAAATGTGAAAATTCTATTACTGCAACAACTAATTTATTTTACCTACTTATTTTCCAATAAGTTATTTACGAAATCCTTTCAGTAAATATTAAAATAAATTCTACTGCAGGGATCATGCCATATTCTAGAAACAAATACATGCACAAGAATCAAACACATCAGCACAAATTTTTGGACAATTGTCTTTGGAAAAACCGAATGCTGGAAAACCGGTGCAGCAGAGGAAAATTTTATTATTAAGCTTTTTCTTGAGTACAACTAGGGTGCCAAATTGGCTCACCCAACAAAGATAAATCCTCTGGCGCCTCCCTTAGGCTCAGCGTCTACCAGCTAGCTTCTACACAGCTCCTAGACCCTCTGCGTCAACATCTGCCTCACTGCATCATCACTTGGCCTCTCTGCGTCACCCACGCAGGCCCTCCAGTGATTGCGTAGTCAGCTGCCTCACTGCATCATCACTTGGCCTCTGTGCGTCACCCACGCAGGCCCTCCAGTGATTGCGTAGTCAGCTGCCTCTGTGTCTTCCTGAGTAGCTCTGCATCTGCCTCGTTGAACTCTGCACTAGTCCTCGAGCATTGTCCCTGCCTCTTTGTTACGTACTCGCTACCTCTTGCTGTAATCCAAGCCTCTAGTTCGAATTTCTCAGTAAGCCCTGCCCCAGAAATCGAACTGACTGGTCCCCCTAATCAATGGCTAAGATTAAAATAGACTTGATCTTCGTCTCTTAGAAGCTTCTCATCCTTGTCTTTATTAATACCCATTAATATTTTTATCTTCCTAAGTTTAGACTTAGGAACTCATTAAAAATATTAATTATTTTAATAACTCTTCACCTGGATGGAATTTTCTAAAACGATTTCTGGATCTTGGAGATCTCATGTGCTTTAGCCTCTCCACCAATTTTCATGGCTAGAGCACATCCGATGCTACTCCAAATCAACACTCCCTCTTAGCGAGGAATGTGCTCTAGTAATATTCCACAATTGAGCATCACCCTGATCATCCGGCATCGGTACCTATGTTGATGTTTGGCCTTCCTGCCCAACATCTGTTGCATCTTGTACTGTTGCCCATGGCTCTACCACTGCCACTGCTACATCTGTACTGCAACTCCCTTTGCATCCATGTTGTTGTTGGTTCCTTTCTCCCAACACTGCATCTGCACTGCAACTCCCTCTGCATCTGTGTTGCTACTGGTCCTTCCTCTTGACATTGCATTTGCACTGCAACATCAAACCCATTTCTGCTACTGAAATGGATTCTTTATCATCCCCATCTTCTCCTTGAAATAAGCAAACTTTGTTCTTCCAAGGTCCTTGGTAAGGATGTCTGCCACCTATTCTCCTGTAGGAGTGTAGCTCAACTGTACAACTCCTTGTTGGGCACAGTCTCTGACAAAGTGACACTGAATATCAATGTGCTTTGACCGATCATGAAATACTGGATTCTCAGAGAGCTTAATGCATCTTTGATTATCACACATGATCCTGGTTGCTTCCATCCTTCTTCTGAAAAGGTTCATAAGCACTTTTCTAAACCATATGGCTTCACATGAAGTTGTGCTAGCGGCCATACATTCTGCTTTAGCTGAGCTCAGAGCTACAGATTTATGTTTCCTACTGCACCAGGAGGTCATTCCTGATCCAATGTTGAAACAGTACCCAAAGGTACTTTTCTGATCCACTGAACTTCCAGCCCAATCTACATCAGTAAACCCACTCAATCTGATATCCTTACTTTTGGTGTACAAGAGTCCACAATCAATTGTTCCTTGTAAATATTTGAGAACATGTTTGGTTGCTGCCTAATGAGCTCTCTTTGGTTCCACCATGAACTGACTGAGGGTGTTGACAGCGTAACAAATGTCTAGTCTGGTGTTGACCGGATACATCAGGGACCCTATGAGTTGCATGTATAAGGTGGGATCAACATCTTTGTCTTCTGATGCATCAATTTTCTTCTAGTTGGTGATCATTGGAGTAGCCATCAGCCTATAGTCCTGCATCCTGAATCTCTTCAGGATCTTTGTAGCATATCTCCCTTGTCCAAGGAAGATTTTATACTTCTGCTGCCAAACTTCCAACCCTAGGAAATAATGCATCTGTCCCAAATCCTTCATGTCAAACTCTGTGGCTAGATTCTTTTTGCAATCCTCGATGAGCCTAGATGAACCTGTCAGAAAGAGATCATCCACATAATACTAGTATTAGAGGCTCACCTTCTACAACCAGATAGTAGAGATTGGGATCAGCATCACTCTTGACGAACCCCATTTTCTGCAAGTAGCCATCAATTTGACCATACCACACTCTAGGTGCCTGTTTGAGCCCATACAAGGCTTTCTTCAATTTGCATACATGAGACTTCTTCTTATGTGTCTCAAAGACTTTTGGTTGTTCAATGTATACTTCCTCTTCTATTCCAAATTTTGGAGAATCAATAAATCCTATGAGTCGCTACAAAAGTCAAGGCAAAGGTAGAAGCCTTGTGAGCTTTGACAAGACCCAGGATGAAGGAGTTGCTGCTAGTGGATGCCTAGTAAGCCATGTGCAAAATCCAAGGCAATGTCTTGTGAGCTTTTTGAGCAATAGTCAAGACTAAGTCTAGCAAGAGTCAGGACGAATGAAGAAGTCCTGTGAGTTAGCACTGGCATGTGTGATGGACTCCTTAGCTTGTTGTGATGTGACTATCTAGAACTTGGCCCCTCCTAGGCTTACTCCAAGAAGTGTCCAAGTTGTAGTACTAAATGATCACTTGGAAAAGACCTTTTTCTTATTGTTATCTTGAACATAAGTACTTAAATGTAATTGCAGGAGGATGGACCATACTGGTTAAGAGAGCGATAAAGTGTCTATGTAAAATCCTTGAGTCATGTAAAAGTGTTTGTCATGTAAAGTCCTAGTCCTAGTGACTAGTTGAGATGTTATAATTTAATGTTATGATGTAAAGGCTAAAAGCCTAAGTTGCCTAAGTTTATAAAGACAGTATTTTATTAAAGATGTCAATTTAAAATTAGAAGAGAGGGGGGCGCACTTGTGTCTAGGGAGAACAACTTAAGTTGATAACCCCTCTCCCATGGAATCTTCTAGAAGGATCATGAAGCTTATCTAATGCCAATTCAAGATTAGATTTGGGCGCTCCATTCTAGCAAAGAGAAATGATAAAAGGACCAAGCGAAAGCAATTCGCTCTACTAGTTTTTTTTTTTCTGTAGTGTTTAATCTACTCTCCAAGGTGCACCTATCCCTCTTTAGCAGCCCAAGATTTCAAGTTCTCAACTGTTAGAGATAAGCATTCAAAGTTCAGCAGTCATTTCGCCCAGATCTGGTCTATTTTTCTGTAGTGCGCCCAAGTAATTTTCAGATCTACTTCAAAGAAGCTCAGATCTAGTCTGGTTTGCTTTGGATCTGACATCTTTGGCTCAAGGCTTGTTGATCTAAGCCATTTGCACCTGCATGCAAGAAGTTTCAAGTTGGTTAAGGCTTCATTTGTTTCTAGTTGTCCTCTCTCCCAGCGAACTGTATTGTAGCGCCCTCAAGAAGGGTTTTGTACATGCAAATTTGTTCAAGAGAAATAAAGTAAGGAGGTCTTTGCTGGGATTTTCTCCCCTATTGGGTTTCCCCAGGGTAAATCTTGTGTATTGATGTGTTTGAGTATTTTAATAGTTTATTTCAATTACTTATGCATGTGAATATTCAGATCTAAAGAATTTAAAGTACTCACATTCATATCCAACAGTTAGATCTAGCAGAATCTAAGTGAACAACATCAGATCTAGCAAATCTAAGTGCAAATCTAAGTGAACAGCAAGCAGATCTAGCAAATCTGAGTGTTTAGAAGGCTGAAAACCTCAGTTTTGAGGTGTCCTTATAAGTTTAATGATCATTTACAATAAGTTGATTTGAGGAACAAAATTTTATGTGTACTTGAAAAGTCAGTCTCTGTTGTTTATATTTTCAGCTATATATGTGACTGCTACAAGTTCAAAATTTTAATTATGTTATTGAAGTAATTCAAATCTGGGTTATTTGATAAAGGAACACAGGACAACAACCATCTTGAGTTGAGAAAATTTTAACATGGTATCAGAGCAAGGTGTGTAAAGCCCTGACTTGCAACATTCAAACTTGAGATAGATCAGAGGCTTATTTTTTCATATCTACTCAAGGTTTATTTGCAGGTTGAGTCATGGATTCCTCCTCCACTGCTGTTCAAAAGGAAGACCAATTGGAAGGGTCCCCCAACTTCCATGTTTGGAAGATGAGGATCACTAACATCCTTCAAGAGCAAGAATTGCTCCACTTTATCAATTTTGAAGCAGAGCGCCCTACCTCCATTGCTGGGGGTGGTGCTTTTGATAGAAACCAGGCAAAAGCAAGGAGAATTATATTTGATTTTGTGAAGGATAATGTCCTGGGGTTAATGACAATTGAAATGACTCCAAAACAATGTATGGATTCACTTTCCAGTCTGTATGAGAAGTCTGCAACAAGTCAAAAGAGATACTTGAAACATAAACTAAAGTTCCTAAAGCTAGAAAAAGGAGAGACTGTTGCAGATTTTTGCTCAAAGATTAAGCAAATAAGAGATCAACTTATAGTAGATGGAGTCAAAGTTGAAGATGATGATTTGATGCAGGCCATTTATGATGGCCTTCCTCCTCCTTTTGGAACTTTCCTTTCAAACGTAAGTGGAAGAGCTGAACAACCTACTTTTGAGAGACTTTGGCATGATTGTGTCGAAGAAGAAAGCAAAGTAATGATCAGAGAAGGAACCTCCAAGGAAAGAGGTTCATGCACTTGCCACCAGAACAAGGAAACGAGGAAGGAGACCATCCTTCCAAAGGACTTCCACTCCCAAGAATGATCAAAAGGAGAAAGGTAAAGCGTTCTATAAAGGTAAACACTTTGATATTTCAAAGATTAAATGTTATAATTGCAACAAATTGGGACACATGGCTAAAGACTGCAGGTTCAGGAAGAGAGGTAATTATAACAAAGGCAAACAATATGCTTCTACTGCTGAAGAAGAAAATCCAAGAAGAAGAACTAGGAGTTCTCTCCATGAACAAGAAAGTGAAGGCATGAAGGAATACCTGGGAATTTCAGATCTCTCTGGTTCGGTGTCTTCCAAGTGAGACACGTGGCTGATTGATTATGGTGCCTCCATCCACATGACAGGTTACAAAGAGATCCTTACAAACTACAAGAAGAAATCATTTGGTGTTCAGGTGGAATTAGGAGATGACTCCAATCATGAGATTATTGGAGTTGGGAACATATCCTTACAACGAGATTCAAGATCTATCTTGCATCTTAATGATGTTTTACATGTATCAGACATGAAGAAGAACTTATTTCAGTATCTACCTTGGAAAAGAAAGGCTTCAGTATTGCCTTTATAGATGAGCAAGCATATCTATGGCCGAAAGAAAAAGGCATCCAGGAAGTTGAAGCAATTGGAATTTGTGAAGGTGGACTTTACAAGCTCACTGGCTATCCCATTCAAGCTCTTGTTCAAAATACTGTAAACAACAACGAGCTTTGGCATAGGAGGTTCGACCATCTCTTCCACAAGGCACTTCCAGATTTGCATCACATGGTAAGAGGCTTGCCCCATATTTCACTTTTAGAAAATGAAGTTTGCAAAGGATGTTTGCTTGGGAAAAATACAAAGAAATCATTTAATAGCAGTGATGGTAGATCTAAAGATATCCTAGAGCTAATTCATTTAGATATATGTGGTCGTATGACTTGTCCTTCTTTGAGTGGCTATTTGTACTATGTATCTTTTATTGATGACTTCTCCAGAAAATGCTGGGTGCATTTCATGAAAAACAAGAATGAGACCTTTGAGAAATTCAAAGAATTAAAGCCCTAGTGGAAAATCAAACTGATAAGAAGATTAAAACTCTTAGGTCTGATAATGGGGGGGAGTATTAATACCATCCTTTTGTGGATTTTTGTAAAGAACATGGCATAAGTAAACAATTAAATGCCCTTTATAATCCTCGGCAAAATGGAGTAGCTAAGAGGAAAAATAGAACACTTGTTGAAGCCTCCAAAGCAATGATATTTGACCAAGACCTTCCTATCTATCTTTGGGCTGAAGCTACTGGGACAACTGTTTATATTCAAAACCATAGCCCTCATTCCATTCTCAAGGATAAAGCACCTGAGGAAGCCCTCACTGGAATCAAGCCTGATGTAAGCCACTTTAGAGTCTTTGGTTGCTCAGTTTACATTCATGTTCCCAAGGACAAGAGGTCCAAATTAGAACCCTCCGGGATAAAAGGCATATTTGTGGGACATAGTGAGTCATCCAAAGCCTACAGAGTTTATATACCTGGTCAAAAATAAAATGAGGTGAGTCAGGATGTCACCTTCCATAAAGAAGCAACCTTTAGAAAGCTAAAAGAACTTCAGCTTGAAACCGAAAATGAGCCTACCTCTCCTTTTCTGCTGAAAGTTCAGGTTCAGGGAGTCAGAGGTAGAGAAACCAAGATGATCCCATGGATCATGAGTTGTCTCTTGAGCCTGCTGAAGTCCTAAAAAAATCACTTGAAGAAGCTCCAATTAAAAGTAATCGATCTTGAGCCAGGGAAATTCTACAAGAAGCAGAAAAAATAGCTGCTCCTAAAGGCACATTCAGGGAAAGCAAAAGACCTCACAGGTATGGTGGTTATGTAGCACTTGTCAACAACTTAAATGAATCTGAACCTTCTACTTTTGATGAAGCAAATAAATTACAAGTCTGGAAAGATGCAATGTTCGAAGAATATAAATCTATAATGAAGAATAATGTTTGGGATATTGTTCCAAGACCCACTGATAAATCAATTGTTTCATCTATGTGGATATACAAGATTAAACATGCTGCAGATGGTAGCATTGAAAAGTTTAAGGCAAGGTTTGTTGCCCGTGGTTTCACCCAAAAGGAAGGCATTGATTATGACGAGACATTTGTGCCAGTGGTGAGGTATACTTCTATTCGTACAGTCATTTCTTTAGTCTCTATATTTGGTTGGAAGTTACATCAAATGGATGTCAAAAGAACAAGAAGTTTATGTTGAATAACCATAAGGCTTTATTTTGCATAGCAAAGACTCACATGTATGCAGGCTAAGGAAGGCTTTGTATGACTTTAACCAGGCTCGGGTATGGTATGAAACCATGGACAATTTTCTTAAAGATTTAGATTTTCAAAGCATTGATGCTGATTCTAACTTGTATCTCATGATGATCAAGAATCAACCTCTATTTGTAGTGCTATATTTTGATAATTTCTTTCTGATAGGAGAAGACCACTTAATTGAGTGGTGTAAAAAGGAACTCACAAAAATATTTGAAATGAAAGATCTTGGCCTTATGCATTACTTCCTTGGGTTTGAAGTCTGGCAGAACAAAGATGGAATCTTTCTGGCTTAGGGAAAATATATCATGGACATCCTAAAGAGGTTTGGAATGCTTGAATGTAAGTCAATGCCCACACCAATGATCACCAACCTCAAGAAACTACATGACGCAGACATAGGAACAGATTTAGTGCACCCCACTATGTATAGGCAGCTAATCGGTTCCTTGTTGTATTTAGCTTATACTCACCCTGATATACGTTATTCAGTGAATGCGCCAAGTCAGTTTATGGCCGAGCCTAGACAAAGACTTTGGGTTACTGTGAAGCATATTCTGAGGTATCTGAAAGGGACCATTACCTATGGTCTAAGTTTCTCTTCCAACGGTGGTGTTTCTTTGCATGGTTATGCAGACTCAGACTGGGCTGGAAGTCCAGTAGACAGGAAGAGCACAACAGGTTATTGTTTCAGTCTTGGATCAATCATGATTTCCTAGTCGAGTAGAAAACAGGGGTCCATTGCCCATAATACAACAGAGGCTAAATATATTGCAACAAGTGATGCACGCAGGGAAGCAATGTGGCTCAGGAAGTTGATTTTTGGGTTGTACAAAACTCAACTGGAGACTACAATCCTCTTTTGTGAAAATCAAAATTGCATAAAACTGGCTGAGAATCCAGTGTTCCATGAAAGAATGAAGCACATAGACTTGAAGTTTCATTATGTAAGAGATATGGTCCAAAGGAAAACAATCAAGCTACAATACATAGCAACACAAGAGCAGGTTGCAGATATCCTGACCAAGCCCTTGCCAGTAAAACAGTTTGCACACCTAAGAGGCAAGCTTGGAGTTGCGGAGAATGCCTCCCTTGCTGAGAGGAAGTGTTGAAAATAGCAGCATCGAAGTCATTCTCCAATGAGAGGGGTCTTAAATGGCCAACCTGAGGCTAGCCAGGGAAGATTTGGAGAATCAATAAATCTTGTGAGTTACTGCAAAAGTCAAGGCGAAGGTAGAAGCCTTGCGAGCTTTGACAAGAGTCAAAATGAATGCGCTGCTAGTGGATGCCTAGTGAGCCATGTGCAAAATCCAGGGCAATGTCTTGTGAGCTCTTTGAGCAAGTCAAGACTAAGTCTAGCAAGAGTCAGGACGAATGAAGAAGTCTTGTGAGCTAGTACTGGCATGTGTGATGGACTCCTTGGCTTGTTCTGATGTGACTACCTAGAACCTGGCCCCTCCTAGGCTTACTCCAACAAGTGTCCAAGTTGTAGTACTAAATGATCACATGGAAAACACCATATTCTTATTGTTATCTTGAACATAAGTACTTAAAAGTTAAATGTAATTGCAGGTGAATGGACCATGCTAGTTGAGAGTGATAAAATGTCTATGTAAAAGCCTTGAGTCATGTAAAGTCCTAGTCCTAGTGACTAGTTGAGATGCTATAATGTAATGTTATGATGTAAAGGCTAAAAGCCTAAGTTTGCCTAAGTTTATAAAGGCATTATTATATTAAAAATGTCAATATAAAATTAGAAGAAAGGGGGCGCATTTGTGTCTAGGGAGAACAACTTAAGTTGATAACCCCTCTCCCATGGAGTCTTCTAGAAGGATCATGAAGCTTATCCAATGTCAATTCAAGATTAGGTCTTTGTGCTCCATTCTAGCAAAGAGAAATGATAAAAGGACCAAGAGCAAGCAATTCACTATACAAGTTCTTTTTCCCCAATTTTTCATCTACTCTCCAAGGCGCACCTATCCCTCTTGAGTGCCAAAGGTTTCAAGTTCTTAGCTGTTAGATATAAGCATTCAAAGTTCAGCAGTCATTTCGCCCAGATCTGGTCTATTTTTCTGCAGTGTGCCCAAGTAGTCTTCGGATCTACTTCATACAAGCTCAGATCTAGTCCGGGTTGCTTCAGATCTGACATCTTTGGCTCAAGACAAGTTGATCTAAGTCATTTACACCTGCATGCAAAAAGTTTCAAGTCAATTAAGGCTTCATTTGTCTCCAGTCGTCCTCTCTCCCAGCGAACTGTATTGCTTCAGATCTAGTCCGGGTTGCTTCAGATCTGACATCTTTGGCTCAAGGCAAGTTCCTCTCTCCCAGCGAACTGTATTGCTTCAGATCTAGTCCGGGTTGCTTCAGATCTGACATCTTTGGCTCAAGGCAAGTTGATCTAGGTCATTTGCACCTACATGCAAGAAGTTTCAAGTCAATTAAGGCTTCATTTGTCTCCAGTCGTCCTCTCTCCCAGCGAACTGTATTGTAGCCCCTTAAAGAAGGGTTTTGTACCTGCAAATTTGTTCAAGAGCAATAAAGCAGAAGGTCTTTGCTGGGGTTTTCTCCCTTATTGGGTTTCCCCAAGGTAAATCTTGTGTATTGATGTGTTTGAGTATTTTAACAGCTTATTTCAATTAGTTTTGCATGTTGATATTCATATCTAAAGAATTTAAAGTACTCACATTCATATCCAGCAGTTAGATCTAGCAGATCTAAGTGAACAACAAGGAGATCTAGCAAATCTGAGTGTCTAGAAGGCTGAAAACCTCACTTTAGTTGTCCTTATAAGTTTGTGATCATTTACGATAAACTGATTTTAAGAACAGAATTTCATGTGTACTTGAAAAGTTAGTTTCTGTTGTTTATGTTTCAGCTATATATGTGACTGCTACAAGTTCAGAATTTTAATTCAGCTATTGTAAGTAATTCAAGATCTGGGTTACTTGATTAAGAAACATAGGACAGCAGTCATCTTTAGTTAAGAAACTTTTAACAATTTCAAGTATTTGAAACTTAGTAATTTTAAGTTTTAAAACTTAGTATAGATACATTTTAGCCAGAGATTTATTAAAACGCGTAAAGGGATTAATAAAAGAGCATATAATTAAAAAAAATGTTCTTATTATTTGAATATAAACTCCAACACATTTCCTTATCCTCATAGATAAGGAATAATTAGCTGAGTTTTATAACTCTAAGTGCACTAATGTACCATTTAAGGGTAGCAAATGGAGAAAAATATTTGAGAGGTTATTTTAGGGCTGAAAAATGAAAAGAATCATTTGGTTGGCTATTTTTAAAGAGGTAGATAGACGGGATTACTGGTGATTAAGAGAATACATCTAAAAGAATGTTAGAGAATTATAGGAAGGATTATACATATGGTTCTATGCATGTGATTTAATAATAACAACTAACATTTTCCCTAAACTAACGAAAGGAAATACTGATTTAAATTGTTCCAATAATCACTTCATTTATTAATATTACATAAAAATGACTGTGAATTAGCCAACACAGTTTTCGGGTTCCAGGAAAAGTTGTAGAACAACAGTCATATGATGAGTTGCAATATATTGGAGCTGGCTCATGTTTTGATTACATCGCATCACCACAGCCAGAGGTATCAGTGCCATCTATTATAAGAAACATGGATAATGAAAAACTGCAGCCCAATAGCTAAGGGGAATGCAACATAGTACATTAACCTAGCATGTCTTCCAGGGTAATGTTAAAAGATATGACACCCTACCAACAAGTTATGTGGCTAATGATTGCAGGTTGTTTGGTTTCAAATCCATATACATATTTCTATGCATATACAAACTTTATATGTTGAAGGTTCAAAGATTGGAGGGTTGGAGTAGAGCAACTTGAATCCTGAAATACCCCATCACCATGAAGCTCAAGTATTTGATGTTTGAAGGAGAGAGGATGCAAGTAGTCTGGGAGCCTTGGGAGCTTTGGTGTTGAGGCCCGCAACGACAAAAATATTCAACCTACTGCGTTGGAACATGAGGAAAGCTCACAGGGTTTCAATAAGTTTCACATTTTGGAGAACTATATGACAACATAGAGAATTGTGGTTGAATATCTACATACAATGGATGTGGGGCACGTTAGAGGTAAAAGAACAAGTTCAAATTGTGGCTTATGCTCACAAGGACAAAGATCTTGAACTGACTGCCTCAGAGTGAAAAAAAGCTTCATTGGTCCTCAATAAGCTTCAAGTTTTGGAGGACTGACTGCATAGTGGCATAACCAATTGTGGTTGAATATCATCTGCATAAGATGGTTGTGATGCATCTTTAAGGAATGGGCAACACGGATGTTGGATTCTGGAATGTTCGTTAGTCAAAATTTCAAGCTTCAAAATTTCGACATGTAATATCATCTGCATAAGATGGGTGTGATGCCATCTCAAAGGAATGGGAAACAAGGATGTTGGTTTTGAAAAGTTCATTAGTCAAAACTTCAAGCTTCCAAATTGTTGGATACCTATACCAATAGGTTTCATATTTCATGATTGGCAAATCCAAGTGCCAAATATGCTCTACTTTGCTGCTACAAAGGTTCCATATTTGCAAGGAAAGACAAGGTGTGTACATGCCTTCATGCCCATTAAAGTTTTGATGGATGACCCAACAGTCTAATCTGGATCATGCCATGTTTTCAATTTATGTTGTAGAATAGAGAAAGAAATCTGTCCAAACTGTTTAATCTTGGCGGATCAGTAGTTAGGCAGAGAAACTAAGGTTCCCAACTGCTTAATCTGGGGCCTTGGAAGAAATAAGGGTAGTGCTAGATAGGAAATGAAAGAAAAAAGCCAATGCAAAAGAAAAGGCACATAAGGGGTTTGCAAGTCCAAGTGCACCCTCTAAGAAGAAACAAAAAATGCTAGGCAAAATAGTTGAGTAGGTAGATGGGGTTGCAAAAGTGGTGTTCCTTCCAAGATCAACTTTGCTAACCAAGTACAAGCAAAACAACACAGTGGAGCATGTCTAACTTCCCTTTTTTCCCTTTGTTTACCACTCATTACTAACATCCCTTCACAAGTTGTGTTCATAAGAGAGACTCAAGGTCTTGTGTTGGTTCTTATGGCCTTTAGAAGCCACATTTCTTGTGTAAAGTTCTTTTCATTTTGATCTACTCTTTAAACTAAGTTGTTTCCAAGAAAACTTAGTAGTATTAGTCCTCATTCACATTTTCCCCCCATATTAACCCAATGTTCCACCAAGGTTCCGGGACGAGGGGGCGAGGGAGCGAGGGGGCGCGAGAGCGGCCTATGCAAAAGCTCCCTACCATTTTTTAGGAAACGTGGGGGAGCGTCAGGGTCTTAAAAATTTATAAATATAAAATATAATTTAATAATTGAGTCCACTATGACAATTTGGTTTGAATGAAAAGCTGCAAAGCATGTCATTGATATGAATATCATTTGGATTATCCAAATTTATAATATCATATAAAATAATAAATTTAAAATTCTAATTCAGCTTGGTCAAATTCTAATTTAGATTTTGGTCAGATAGAGGGAGAGCTTCAGCTTGATAAAGTAGCCACTGAATTCTATGAAAAGGTAAATGAACAGATCAGGAACACTACATTGGCAGTAGAAGGGGCAACTACAATGGGTTGTCCAGTTGTATTGGATCCAACAGCTAGAAAGTTTGTTATATTATATATAATATAGACAGTACACCATATGCTAAAAGAAGAGTTTTAGTTCCAGGAGAGATGAGAAGATCACATGACAGAGTTTCTGACAGTTTACTATCAAATGACATTGGCTGCAGGATGACCATCTGCGAACCAACTTGGGTGACCAACAATGGCATGGATAATTTGTCTACCTTATTAGAGCAATGCCATGCAGTTCAAACTTCAAACTAGCAGTGTATTTCAGGGGTGAAAATTATTTTCAGACCTGAGAATTCAAGCTGAGCAACTGTGCTCTGTGTAAATTTTGTAATTGTATAAATTCATATATAACGACAGTTCCTGAGATTTCTTGCTGCCCATAGTATTTTGTCATGCTTGCAGTAAACGCATGTTAGTCTATAGTCCACCCAACTATTTTTCACATGACATAGGTGCTCCTTCCATAGTTTGTATGTTGTCATGCAAATTAAAAACACAAACTGAATGTCTCATATTCTTTGCCTGTCACTCCAGTTATCTCCGCACTGTAATCCAGCCATCACTTGAGAAACAAAGGAGAAGTTTTAAAAGGGAAAATTCATGTACGTGCTATATGGTCCAGCAAATTTCCATGATACTAACCCTCTAAAATAACGCTTGTTGAAACCAAAAGACAGCACAAGACATCCCCATACAGAACATGAGTAGCTTTGTACCACTTTAGGTCTATTAAATCATAAACTATAAGCAAGGCCATTTTTTTGGGAGCGTGGGGAAACGTCCCCTCAGAGAAGGGAAACGTTTCCCTAGCATGTCCCCTTGAGTTTCCTCCATTTTGGGAGCGTGGGGAAACGTCCCCTACTCGTCCCCAAGTCCCCGGAGCACGGGGGAGCGAGGAAACTAGACCCCTAGGGGGGGGGGCGAGTCCCCGTGGAACACTGTATTAACCTCTAACTCTATTATCTAGCTCCCTATGCTTCTCTTTCCCTACTATTATAGCACCATGGTGTATAAACCCTAATCAATGTATAAATATCCCCTCCTTGGCATTATAGCCATAAGTTTTACTACTAGGGCATTGGATTAACATCTGGTTAAGCTCAAGAACCCAAGCCTAACCCCTTTTCTCCATCAAAACCTATCTACCTAGCCAACTCTCCATTTTTGCCTAAAAACCCTTGAAAAAACCCTTTTGTGCACCCTTATACCTACTAAAAGGCAAAAATACGATGAAATCCACTTTCCCCGCCTTATCCTAAGGTCGGGAGCCATTATGCGCCTTTATCATGAAATTTAATTAAACCCGCCTATCCTAAAGTTTTGTCTTTGATATGTTTTACGCGAAAAATTTCATGAAAGACCTTTGTTTCCGCCTTATTATAAAGTCGTCGGGTATATTTAATTTTTACAAAAGAAACATTGAAAAACCATTGAAATCTGTTAATAACCCGAAGGGTCCCGCCAGGCGCAGTTACCAATAAATATGATTATTTTAAACCGCGCATTGCCCATATCCTCCGTGCAGTTTGCTGGCCCGATATCCGTCCGATCAAGCCTTTCCAGATCTACGGTCGACGGGGATTTCGGGGGGGGCCCGACGTCCAACAGATAACCGTCGTTGACCATATCTTCCGCGCATATCCCCTGCCCGATAGCCGTCAGATCTCGCGCCTTAAATCCAACGGTCGTCGTGGATTTCGGAAGGGCCCCGACGTCCGACAGATATCGTCCGATATCTGTCAGACGATGATGTCACGCGGATCCACGCGTCGCTCCCAAACTCCGTCGGAGCCCCCTCTGACAGATTCCTTGCCGTATAGGAGGGGGCCCGATATGAAGACATCTGTCCACCTGCGTCACCATCCCTGTTGTCCTTTATGTCAGCGCCACGACCGTGCACCCTGTCCTCCATTCGTCCACCTGGCCGCCACCTCACTGCCCCGTGGACCGGTCTTAGGCCGCCACGTCACCTGATGACGTCCTGCTGACGTCATCCGACCCGGACCCACTTGCTGACGTCATTTAAAAAGAGCACCAATAAGCCAAAAAAGCCATATTTTGACAAATTTACGTGTTTTTTAGCACTTTTTACAAAAACACCTCTGCTCTCTCTGCATGCGCATTACGACGAACAATTCGCCAACCAAGTCCAGACCAACCACAGAGCGTCAGAGCGTGCACCCAACTGCTGTTTCGACCCAAGGAATCCATTAAACAGGTATTTGTCCGTGAACCTCCCTGCAAACCTGGTTTTTCCTCTGTAAATTCTAAAAACACCTGAACACAGCAGAAACTTAAGAATTTACCATAAGACCACGCATACCCAGCTCCCCCTTGAAGAATTGATGGTCGAATTTCATTAGCAGAGCCATTTCGGATTGAATTTTCAGTGAAAACCCTTTTTCCGTTCGCGCAGTCGTGAACCGAAGTCCATAACCTGCTTCTAATTATCAAAGAGAGGTCTGTTAAACACTGTAAATAACCTTCTCAGAGAGCCAAACAATATTCTATTTGCTGTAAACCTACCCTGCTACCCTGCATTCCTCAAAAATCTTCCTTTCTCAGGCAGTCCCGGTCTTATTTGTCAAGCAGCACTCAAACAAACATGGACACTCCAACAGCATCAGTGGCCCTCAATGTCGCTCCCCTGAATGCCCCCCAGAGAGAACTGGAGTGGCAGGATTTGGCAGACTTAGACTACCAAATCTCAGAGGACAGCCCATCTAAATGCAAGTTCCACATTCATCTGTTAAATGAGCTCAAAGCCAGACATAAAGATGGAACAAATATTCTAGGCATTTGGGAGTCCTCCCTCCCAATCTTCAAGCTCCCTCAGGTCAACCAGTCCCCTGACCTGATTCACTTATGTGCTGTCTGCTATGACCCCATGCAGAGGGCTGTGCTTGACCCCAAAGGTGCAGTAGTATTTTACATAACCCCTGAGGCTATCAGGGAAATGCTGCAGTTCAAAACCCAGAAGAAGTTGGTCCCCTTGTCCCTGCTGGACTTGATCAACCAAGGAGCCAAGATATTAACAGAAGCACAGATCCTAAAGCTGAATCAACTATTCATCACAAACTCTGACACAGTGCTGCACCCTCCCATTTTTGATGGCTACCTAAATCAACTGGGTATGGACCTGGCATACATGATTAGCTCAGTTTTGGGGTACAAGTCACTAGAGTTTATTGAGGAAACTGTATTAGTGATGATGACAATGTTTTCCCCCGGCAAGACTCCTATTTGTTATGATTATGCAACATACATCTCAGACAAGATACATGAGCAATTTTTACACTTGTCCAGAGAGAAGGTG
>APFE030228311.1:56628-116947 GCA_000404065.3 Pinus taeda
AAAGTCAGTAATTGTGATTTTGCCTTTGAAAATATTTTGAATCTCATACACAGCAGGACAAAGACACATCAGCAGGTATGAAGACAGAGGCTGAGCCAACTCAACACAGGTACTCGACCACAATAGCAACATCAGCAGTCACAGGTGACAGGGCCAAGAAGACACAGGAAGTTACAGCTGCACAAACACGTCATTCAGTAGTTATGTCAAAGCGCTCAACCGACTCCGTGAGCCCCAAAGGTCAAAATTTCTCTGACAGGAGTTAAGAGCCTTTATAATTCATTTAAGATTGTAATAACTTCTCATCTGCAAGCCCTGTACGAGTAAAAGAAGATATTTTCCCTCTCAGATGAATCAATGCCTGAGATATTTTGTAATAGACTTCTATATATTCCCCCTCGCATTTGTTAGCAGGGGTTGGACATCGGATGTAAGAAATCTCTTGATATCTATTCTGTTCCTCTTCTATTGTAAATCTGCAGAGAATTAATACAAAGGATGATGGGATTTCCAAAGCTCTGTGTCTCTTGATGTCTTGTTGGTGTATGGCTGAATGTTGCAGGATTCCTGCGTATTTCATGGCTCAATAAGTTTTCTTGTTACTCTCTGTTATATGTTTGTTATCTTTCATATATCATTCATGTTTTCCAAATATCAAATATCTAAATAGCAAGGAAAAAGAATAGTCTCAGGATTTAATCACAGGTTACCCTGAACTCAATCTAAGCTATTGCAAATGTTTTCTTCAGTTATGGTAATGAAAGTGTAATTCTTAAATGCTACCTTTCACACTATATCATCACAGTGATCTATTATCTCAGGAATTCAGGTAATGCTCCTAAGTAATAGGTCCCTTTCTCACATCCCAGCTCAGTGAAGAATTCTTAAATGCTCTTTACTAATTGATTCTCATTTCACCCGCACAATTTACAGTTTGTTTTATGAAATACATACAGGCCCTGTAATTCCAGCTACACTTAAGTCAGGATCTCAAGGAAATAACAGCTACAGACCCCATTGCCCAATGGATTAGTTTCATCTGCAGAGAACACTTTAAAAACTATCAGAAGCATCCTCCCAACCAAACATAAAAACAAACAAACCTTTACTTCATAACTAGCCTAAAACTCAATTAAAACAGTGACAAACCTTACAGAGAGAGCCCTCTCTGATTACAGCTAGGCTAGAAGCTGTAATCCAAAGATTGGTTAGTAGTTACCCCGGCCGTATTCCCTTGGGAGTCATAGGGAACAACCTGGGTGTTAACACAAATTACAAGTACCATGCTCATGGATATAGAATGTTGGTTCTGCAGTCTGTCCTTTTTCATTTTATTTTATTTTAGTAAATCTGATAGGAACAGGACATTGATTAAATGTACAAGGCAATCTCTTTATGAGCTTCTGGTATTTGGACACAGTATATAGTACAACGTTGAACAAGTTTATTTTGTATTTTGAAAATAGTCCACATTGAATATCTAGCCTAGAATATGGATTATATGATATGTTTTGTTATAAACATCTTTGATAGGGTGTCTTAAACATGCATTTTAATGGAACAAACAAGTTTACTGGATAAACCCTTGGAAAAGATATATCATGGCTAGCAGAAGAGTTCACAAAATCTTTGTTTAATTCTAGTCCTGAATATCAGTACGAAACCTTCATTTTACATACAAAAAAAAAAGCCTAGTAGAAACTGTGCCGAGGTGTGCTGATCTCATTAGGGAACTTGAGCAAATGTTTAATATGGAGTGAAGTTCTCACAGAGATGCCAGATTCTGTCCATCTTGAAAAGATGTGCTAGACATAAAAGCATTCTCTTGTTGAAGCATGCTTAAACGGGTGAAGTAATGTTCAATAAATAAGGCTCAAGAGCCAGTCCAGAAAAATAGAGAAACAATGGCCACACTCTTCTCACACCTCTTGTAGAGTTTCTGCATTGGTCTCTCTTTGCGTCATAGCTAGTCTCACCTCATCAAATTGCCACTATTATTCCTCATCACCAAAGGTATCACCTCCTAAGAGAAGCAAACTCCTTAATTATTGGTTTGATTTAACTTAAGTTCTACATGAACAAGAAAAGTGTTTCCTCAGTGTTCTACAACTCTGAAGCTTGAAGGGTTAATAGCAGCATCTATTGAAAATAAATCAACAGCCTTATGTAGCAAGAATTCCACGGCATTAACTTCAATTTTACCTTTCAAACCTTTTTGAGCTTCTTTTAAAAGGGCTAATCTCTCGTCCAAGTACCTTTGGAATTTCTCATCCTCTAAGTTTTCTAATATTGAAGATAAATTTTGGGCATTTCTTATATTCGACCCTTTCACATCACTTGAACTGGCTGCAACTGTTCTCCTATATACTCTTGCTTGACAATCGAAATCAAAATCTGCTATTCTGCCTGGATATACCTTGCCTAAAACTTTATCATGTTCCCTTTTCCTATTAGTGTTGCCTCTATTTCCATGCTTGACATCATTTGTTCTATGTTGCCAATCATTAGGCTACTCATTTCTGATAGATACAGAGAATTTTCAAGAAGTCTTGATAAGCCTGTACCATGATATGCATCATCTGGTCCTGATGATGAACCACACTAGCTGATTCGAAATGCGTCGGCAAAATTTTCTCCTATGTGATTTTCGGACTCTTCTTATCTAAGGAGGTTAAATAAGACTTATTTGTTTCCAATAGATCATGTCGTTTCACCATCAACCTCTTGTTCTCTAAATCAGATGGTATTGTAAGCTTGCTATTTATACCTGCAGGCTTTGTGAGACGATTGGTGGTTTTGAAACAGCATGTTTGAATTGTGAATATCTCTCTTTGTAGCTTTCCCAATTTGCTGTAATGGGTCCCCGTTTTGACATGTGATGTTATTCGCTGATCCTTTTCTTGAACCAAGCTGATGATAGATCATTTCCTTGCAGTAAACATTACGGAGAGGTATCGGAAACTGTTTTTTTTATAATGTCTTAATGTTTTGATCCCAAGCAGTGATCATCTTCAGGAATTCTTTAAGCTCAAAGAAATGCTGTTTTTAATGTCTTGATGTTTCGATCCCAACCAGGGATCATCTTCAGGAATTCTTTAAACTCAAAGGAATGATGTTTTCTCTTTCTTTTTATTACTACAAAAAGGGTTAAACACCACATCTATGATATGGCTATATAATGAGTCAGCTGTATCAAGATAGTTAATGTAACTTACTGAACATTGTCAAAATCAAAAAACTTGTAAACGGACCATCTCATAACTAGTTCATTTCTTAAATCTGAGAAGGCAACTAATAAGACTTTTATTCACCACCATATTCATGAGATGAGTTTTGTTGCATCACTAGTTTCACTAATAAGACTTGAAGTGTGTGCATCACTAGTTTCCATTTTTTTGCTGAGTTTTCTACCTTCATCTCAGTTTTATTCCTTTCTGCGCTGATATTATACTGGTCAGACTCAAGGTGAAAATATATTGTTGTTCCTTCTCTTGTGAGGTGATATTTAATAACAGCAAGCCCAGGAATTACCTTCAAGCTCCCACGTCTCGTTAAGAAAGACAATTCAGAAACCCTGTGAGCTAATTTAATGTTCATCCCTTTTAGAAAGCAAACCTCATTTGGAATTTCCCTTCTTTCGAGGGATTTATTTTGATTGTAAGCCATTTCCTTCATGCAGTAAATATGTATATAGAGATAAAAAATAGCATTTTTTGTTAATTTCTCAACATTTTGATCCCACCCAAGGATCATGGTGGCTAATAAAAGTCTTATTAGTTATGCTGTCGCATTTATGAGGTATGTAGAGTGAATATTATTGAGCGTGTTACAGATTTGTTGTAGTGTACCCTACATTTGTTTGCTACATAAGACCTATCATGTGGGCAAAATATTGCATCTTTCGTATTATGATGATCCAAAAGTGTGACTATTCTTATACTCATGTATTGTATTGGGCCATGCATGAATGACTTATGTAAATGCGTTGGGCCTAGGTGGTAGTGCAGACCTCTTTGTGATCGGTCATCACACGCCTTCTTAGTCCCATTTTAAGGTATGCATTGCTTTTATGGCTATGGCTAACTATCCTTTGATGGCAATAACACATCATCATGTCAGTCATTTATGATCTAGGTAGGCATGTGAGCGTCATGGGATGGATCTACTAGGACACATGATCTAGCGGAGCCTCTAGTCACATGCTTTGAGGCACATGATATTTATGCATGCATGGACATCCTCTACACATGCCATGTAGAAGATCCCAAAGCAATGTATCTCTTTATCACTTTTGGAGCAAATTTTCCACTTAATTAGAAGGCTGACCCACATGTGTGACCATTATGACAGTTGTGGGGTGTTTTTGTGACATGAGATGATGTGGAGGGGCACTTTTCTTGCCTTATGGAAGATCATTGCTTGAGATGAGGTCATGGTCACACCTTGGAGGCACCTTTTGAAAATTATGAGCATATTTGGAGGAGTTGTCAACTTATTGAGGCCCTTTTCACATCTTTTTATGAGTTCATTCTACATTATGACACTAGATGGTGGATCTTTCTTTACTTGGGAGGCTTTTACAACTTGTTCGGAGGCTTGGACTTCACCTTTTCAAGGGAACCTTGTGCATTTACACCAAATCAACCTCATGTTGGATGTCCACTTCATGTGAGGGCTTTATATACATGTGGCATCGTCTAATTGTATTGGGAGTTAGTTTTCTTGTTTTTGTGGATAACAAGTCTTGTTTTTAATTCACCAAGGCTAGTTTTAGGGAGAAAGAAATGATAAAAAAAGAGTTGGAAACCTCTTCTATAAGTAAAGGCTCTCCTCTTATTCCAACTTCTTGTGAATTGTTGGATCATTTGAGAATACAACTTATTGAAGATCTTACTATTCAAGATTTTGGTGTCAATTCTTGGAGCTCTCTCTTTCTTGGTGTATCAAAGATTTGTTATGATAATTTGAGACGTCTACCAGCTTGCAAGATCAATCCATTTGAGGGGTTACTAATTACTATACCACTTGGAGAGGAGACATGTTAGGATTTAGTCTCTTCCTTCTTATGTTGTTAGCTTGGGTAAATGCTTAATCCATTACTTTTGTCTTTCCTCTTGGTCCCTTGTCCATGGTTTTAAGTCTTTTGTTCAAGTTGTTGTTGATCTTGTTGGTGGAGGTTATTCTCATTGTGGAATTCTATCATGTACAACCCTAGTCTTCATACCTCATCTTAACTAGATAAGAGATTCTTCTGCCTTAGGGTTTCAGTGCCTTACCCTAACCCTCAAGTTAGGAATGACCAATTCTTAGAGGGGCATGACCCCACAATCGCTAGTTGGAGAAAATACGCTTTTCTTTTCCCAACAACCAACCAAAAAACCCTAAAATAATGAAACATTTTTTTGTTTTGTTTTTTTGTTTAGAGAGAAATATAAAGGGTTAAAAATCAAAGAAAAATATGAATTTAGTTTTCTTTCATTGTTTAGTGTAAAGTTAATAGTTCGTTTCATTTTCTAGACATTTTTATCCAATGGTTTATGTTTAATTGTTGATCTCTGACCCTGAGAAGGTGAAACAACTCTATAGAGTTGTGTTTAAAGGTTTGTGTTACATCTTGTGAGCTTATCAAACCTGGAAATAAAATTGCAACAATAGAAATTAGATTTGATGAAACCCCAAGGCTAGTGTTGGTGCTTGAAGATGTATTCTTACTTGCACCTAGCTAGATTGTTTCTACAAAATTATCTAACATATTTAGTGTTGAATTTAATCTTTAGAGTGTTCCTAATTGTTTTACTTTTACTCAGATCTATTTGATGAATTTTCAAGTGCTAATTTGAAAACCCTAGGAGGATTCACCTTCTATTTTGCAAGTTCTTGCTTAGTTAATAGTTAAAACTCTTTGGAACTTGTTTCCAAAACTTATTGGGTTGTTGTTGTATAGCATATCTCTTGCCCAAATGGAAACATCCAATACATCTTGCTTTATAGTGTATAGTGGAAAATCTCTCCGGTTCTCTTTTCGTGCTCTAACTCTGAAATCTCTATTTTTAATCATGTAACAGATTTAAAAGTCAAGGACGGCCATAAGCTTGTCCTATTTTCAGCATATAATCAATTGGTAATCATATTACACGTTGCACCATTTATTCATGTTTGTTATCTCCACACATTGCACCATATAATCAAGCAACTTGAAAGTGGTTTTTGCCTCTCTTGAAGTTTCATTTGTTGAGTGATTGTATATAATGCAAATCTTAAGTGGTTAATGTTGTTATATCAAATCACAGCAGATTTGGAACATACACACATCCACTATTACCCTAACTCTTTTGAGGTGGATGTGCTTATGGTGTATGCTTTGGTTGTGGATGTGCTTGTGGTTTATGCTTTGGTTTCTAATTGTTTCTCTTTGAAGCGTTTAACTATTTATTTGAATCCTTGTGCATTGTCTTGTTATACATATCCGTTTAGATTAATTGAAGTAAATAGCAAGCTTGCATGGTCATAGTATACTTAAAAAGGGTTACGTTCATAAATTGGGATATCCCCTTGGCTTTTGGGAGTTGGGCCTAAAGTGAAGGGGAAGTAGTGTTGAAGTGACGGAGGTACATTTCCCTTTTTGTTTCTCTAGTTAGTATTTGTATTAGGACGTTTTTAGGGGTGTTAGTTTAGGCAATAACAAAGAAGACACGGTTTTGGAAATGCCTTTCAATCATTGAATGAGAAAACTGTTGTTGAACCAATGGGAAATGAATATCATCTTCAAAATGGGATACACTCCAAGTTGGGCAAGTTTTGTATACCATGGGGGAAAAGAATTCAAAGCATGAGGGCAGCTCATTCTTCTCAAATTGTTGGATAATTTAGTGTTAGAAAGATCATTGGAAATCCATAGATGTATGTTTACTAGCCTAAGATGCATGAACAAGTCTACAATTATAGTGGAACTAATGTCCTGTGTAACACTAGAAAGTGTAATAATAAGGAACTTGGGTTGTACATACCATTTCCACTGCGACTTGAACCTTTGGGAAAGTATCTCCATATATTTTGTTGGAGGTTTGTCTATGTCAAGAAGAGGTTGTGAACTAGTTTAACAAGATGTGTGAGCTTTATAGCTTTTTAAAAGACCATTGGAAGTCATGAAGTAGTTGGAATATTATTTGTAAATGTGTAAGTGTTGTTGTCACCTAAGATGTACACCTAAGTGTGAGAAAAGTTTCTAACACTGCAAGATATAATCCTTATGGTGCAACTCTCAGAGTAGGAGTTGTCACCTATTCCCTACTCACTCTATTTAATCTCTCTCGTAAGTAAGCTAAGGGGGGTAGTCCCTAGGATGATGAACAAAATAAAACTTGTTGGAAACAAGAAGTTCTAGGAGATTAAGAGAAAGACAATTATCTATCTAGGTAACTTGATTAAGATTATTTAGAAAGTTTGATTATTAAAAGAGCAATGCAAATGTTCAAGAGATAATCTCAACAAAATCAATAAGATAGTGACTAGATTAACAATGATAAACCATTGCTTTATAACAATGCTTAATAGAGATTCAACACTTGCAAAATATAATAATATTTAAAGTCACAAGATAAATAATGTTGCAAGACAAGTGTTAGTACAAGAAATGGCACGATATCAAAAGATGAGCAGAAGATATAACTTGCAAGAATAAAAGAAACTTGTACTTTGCTATAAACAGATGCTCAAATAAATATATGACAATATCAATGGACAATGAGTAAAGATATTAAATGAAAAATACAAGAGCAGTAATGTAATATTGCAAATAAAGATAAGATGCTCACAAGCTAACAATATGCTAGATGAGAGAAAGTTAGATAAATGAGTGCAAACTAAACTAGGTGAGATGCAAGATCTTGGTTACTTATAGTTATATGTCTAATCCAGGTGAAACACCTTACCTCAATTATTTTAAAACTAGTTTTAAATAAGGTTGTAGAAAGAAGGTCTAAGGAAGGAGGCTAAGGCTTTTTTAACGATACCTCCTTTAGTTTCTAACCACCCAAGTGCCTTTGTTCCTACAAGGCATTTCCCACAAGAAAATTGCAAGGTCACTTGTTTTAACAGTTGAGTAGGGGTCTAGCCTCTCAAATTGAATGATGGAGAAGGTGGTCTTATCTTTCTTTCAACCAAAATCTAACTCTAGGATACAAATGATGATGCAATGCTTCAATGAGTCACAATTAAATCAAATGCTTCAAGAAATAGATGTCAATCCAAAGATTACAATAAACACTTAGAACACAAGGTTAACTTATACAATAACTAATGAAGCAATAAAATTACTCGGTGAAACAAAGATATGAAAATGGATGACAATTAGATAAGATGAGTTAAAGTGAAATTCCAAAATGCCTTTATGATGTGTTGAGAGCAAGATCTCACTATGCCTTTTACAATAGTGTTCTTAAGATGTTTCTTACTTATTTTGACAATTGAACAAGTAAGAATTGTCTGAAGAATTCACACTTATTAGATGGCAAATGAGATTAATAACAAGAGATGAGAGAGACTACTATTTAGATCTACAATTGCAACGGAAATAAAGACAAGAAATATTTCAAAAGAACTTATATCAAGTAGACGAGTTATAGGAAGCAAATTAAGATATGTAACTAAGATACAAGAGCGAATTAGTGAATGCAAGGAAAGAGTTAACAAGTTAGATCTAAGTTAGTGAGTTAGAATGTTCTCCCTTTTAAATAAGGAGGAGGAGGATACCAAGTCCCAAGCTAATTCTTTTTTATTATTAAGATTTTACAAGAGAAAGAGGCCCTTCAAGACAAGGAGGGACTTTTTCCACCTTAAGGAGATTTTATAATGATAAGGGAGTTTAACAACCACCTCTCCTTAAGCAATGAAGCTGATCCTTCAACAATTTTGATTAAAAACAAGTCGATCCAACCTTTTCCAGTTCACTGCCCCCAAACATGAATACGATTACAGTCAATTAGGCTCACAAATTCAGTGATCTAGGAGCTGCAATATCCTTAATCCGAGACTCATAAAACTATGAATTATCTTTGCTAGAAGATGGCTTAAGGCTTCAGTGAAAAATCCTCTACAAAACAACAAAGTTAGCAGTGATACTAATGCTCTTGGCTTAGGAGCCCTAAAACTCTAAATTTCCTCGAATGTGTTGGCTCATAAATTATGCCAAATCTCTGCTACAAGAGAAGCTTGCTTCCTTAATGATATACCCACCAGCAAGACAAGAGATTAGACTTGAAAAACACCCCTATACAACTGATCAAAAACCACTCACGGATAGAGAACGAAAAGGCCTAAAACCTTTACTTCCAGCTCCCAAAATTGATTTAAATCTAAGTTAAATTTCAATTAATTTATTAAGTGAAATAGACCACACAATCAAATCAATACACAGTTTCTGTACCCGATTGGTTTTTTTTATGGGACTGCACAAAGAAATTCCTGTGCATGTGGTTTTTGGATGGCTATATCTGCTGATTTATCCTACAGGGTCTTTTGGAACGGAGGAAGCGGCACTAACACCAAGGCTGAAGCAAGGGTCTTTTGGAACGGAGGACCACCAAGGCTGAAGCAATAGCCCTATGGGGCCTCTTATGGTTCAGCAGTTTCTTTGATATTCCCTATTTACACATTTATGTTGATATTCCTTATTTGCACATTTATGAAGATTCGAAGATCAGGTTTTGGGAAAAGCCTCCATAAACATTCCTATGCTACAAGGATGGCTGGAGCGGATTGAACTTCTTTGGCAGCTTCATGGAGGTTCCACAATCCAGCATATTGGCAGGAACCTGAACAAGGGCAGATAGATTATCCAAAAAAGGATGGCTGGAAATGATCTGCAAATGGTACTTGGAGATCACTTGGAACAAAACATTTTTGATATGGGGGACTTCCTATTTCAGGGTTAAATCTCTCTCTCAATCTCTTTTTTTTTTCTGTAAAATTTTTGTATATGTCACTTTACTTGCTGTTCTGATATCCATATGTGACTATGGGCTGATCTGCCTTCTGCATATTTTTGGTAATATGGGTTTCATTCTTTTGGTTATGAGGATTAGGGAAATCTTGGCACCTCTGATGCTATGATTTGATTTTCATTCCTAGATTATGGACTGTTCAGTCATATGTCAGACTTTTCCTTCTATTGTGAGATTGGGAGAACTATGTTCTTATACATCCTGAGAATGATGAATGATGATATGAAATCAACTATTTTGTATATTTTTCTCTGATAATATAATATCCTGCTTTTTTCTTCCTGAACATAAAAAAGCCTTCCAAAATATTTATGCAATGCCTAGGCAATTTCAAACCTTAAAGGCTCTCGTACCAGATGAAAGAAACACACTTTTAAGCTCACAAGAAGAGTGAAATAGACCTATTTCAAAGGGTTTCTCAGCACTTTCAAGGCAACAAAGGTTAGATCAACAAATCAATGCCTAAAACAAATGATAAAACCTTAAAACCTTCTTGAGATCATTGTAGAATCTCTGCAAAAGGAGACAAGGGTTAGATCAAATCGATGCAATATAATTGAGCTTCCTAGTTTGTGGCCCAGATAAAATATACTAAAAAAAACCTTTGCGGCTATGACTCAACACTTTCAAAAATTTAATTGAAACCCTGGTTCGAAATACATAAATATGGAACTAGGGTTTAGAGGCTTGCAAGGCCCGCATCCTTCCAAAAATTCGTTGAAAAACCCCTGCAGAGATTATGAATGTTAGCAAAAATCCGTAAGACGAGATTAAAGCCTTAGAGGCTTGCGGCTAGGGGAATCAAGTTTCACCCAAGAATCAAGGAAATTGACAATAAATACTCTCAAAGATGCTCAGATCTCCCCGCAACACAAAAGTTAGTGGTATACAATTGATCCCAATAAATTTACCTTGAAACCCTTTGAGACTGATAAAATTTTACCCAAATTTTTTTAGGAAACCCTTGATAAAATACGCGGCAAAGGTTTGAGGTTTGAAAGGCCTACGACCTTCTTGAGATAATTTTTGTTTATGAAATGATGCCTCTGAAAATTTGTTTTGAGCCGAAAATGATATTGAAACCTTGTTTAAAAATAGTTTGAAATTACTGCAAAGACAAGGTTATTGGGTTCTCAATCAAAACGAAAATTATGACCTCAAAACCCTTGCAGCGTAGCTCTACGAGGCAAATATTGCTTGCGGCCTTGTAGAAAAATAAGGAAGTAAATGGTTTGAGCCACAAAATTTTAATACCAATCCTCCAAGGCTAGAGGGAAATTCTGAAAGCTAACAAGCACACAAAAATAATTTTAAAATTTAAATGAAATTCAAATGGAGGCCTAGGACAAGCCTCAAAGTATGCGGCCGAGAAGGGTTTATTTGGTTGACTGACTTCAAATAATCTTGAAGAAGCCCCCAAAGCCTAGTCGTCTAGGCTACGTTAGGAATAGAACCCCCACCAATCGAATTCTATGTGATTCTTGACAAATCCACTCGCAAAACGAATTAAAAGAAAATCCTTAGACGTCTCCTCAAATCTGCGAGAGAAAACCCATGAAAATCCCAATTGCTATGCAAAATGGATAAACAAGGGTTAGAAGAAAATATGTAAAAAATCTATTACAAAATTATAATTTATAGATCAAGATATTATGAGTGGACTCCAATCCTTGATCAACAAATAAAGCTCTAATTAGCAGATCTTATTTAAGCACAATGACTTAAAGAGAGATAAATAGATTTTTCCTCCAGCTAAGATCTAGAAACCCTGCAACAAATTCGTTAGATAAATCCTTCAAGTAAAATAGAGTGGATTCTCCCATTTCCTCACTCAATAGTTGGTTAACTTAAGTAAAAAAAATCCCCGTATGCTTAAAGCCTGATTTAATTAAATGATTTTCTACACTGCTCAAAAAATCTTTGTTAGATCCAAATGAGATAGGAAAAATACAGTGGAAGGAAGTTCTAGTAACTTAAACAAAATCACACTAGCCACGTCTAATCCTAAAATATTCTTCAAATCCAATTACCAGTGTAAGATAGCTATACACTAATAATTATACCCTAAGCAAATGGAAATAACAAATGTAATTACTAGTAGAAAATTAAAACTCAAAGAATCATTACCATATCCATAGAAGAAGAGCCACAATACATCACCCCAAAGACTTGCGTTTTGTTATTTCAAAATAGAGAGCTTCAAGAGCCAAAAGCCAAAGTATAATATCAAGAGATGTTACAATGATGAGCGTATGCTACCTTATATAGAAATAGAAAAAGTGAGAGTTCTAGAGACTCTTCCAAGTGAAAAACGGCTAAGTCCAGACTTGATCCTAGTTGATTAAATGCTTGATCCATGTCAAAATAATCTCCACCCTGGAGTGTTTGAGAAAAAAATTGAATTCCTTGATGAATCCTTTTTGCCCAAGAAAAAAGCCCTAATTTCCATTATCAAAAATAAAATTACATGTTGTATCATTTGCAATATGGATACGCAAAATATCATATATGGGCCAAGCCATTCTATCTAGTGCCAAGTTTATAAGGACCATCAAAATATACATAAATGACATAAATATATACTTGAAGTTCATCAAATACTATCAAAAAGTTCAAAACAGTAATATAAACAAATATGCTTATAGCCGCCGAATAATCATGGTTGATCATTCAAATTCATCCCCATCATGTTCGATAAAAGGTCGATGGAAGTACTGATAAATATCTAGATCTCGGTGTTCTTGGATTAACCATTGCCCCCTGTGCTGCTGCACGACCTCTTTGGAAAGAACGTCAGAGATCAAATTCCTTTTCCTGTATATATGCAAGCATACAATAAAATCAAATTGTGATTTTAAAGTGATAACTCAATCTAGTAAACCCCCGAGTCTATGCACGTGGCAATGAGATGTAGAGTTGAATCAATTGGTAATAAGTTTCGAGTCCCCAAAGATTTGAATCCTGTTGCAATCTTGCTCCAATGCAAATATGAAAAGGTGTCTGAGACCATTAGTTCAGAAAAATTGCTGGTGCCTCTCCCCAAATCTATTTTGAGCTTGTAATAATGTGATTATGTACTGTAAAATATAGCTCCCCCTCCACATCCATTGTCTTGTGCGGACCCATCAAAGTATGCCCGTGGGAAGGTATGATCAATTACTTCAGGACAAATGATTCAGATGGGTCTTGATTCGAGTTCCTCGGGGATCAAGTTGTATAAGGTGACAATGTGATTGCAAGTCGTTGTCCATTGAAAGGGTGCATTTTGGTATATGGATTGATTCCTGACCAGCCATATACCCTAGCATACTAGTAGAGGGAGATTCTTGGTTTTCTGTGTTGCAACAACATTCCACCAAATTTGCCAAGCATTAGTGAGATGAGTCCCATTCCATCTGATCCTGATATTAAGGGAGAGATAAATTTGTTACCACGCTTGACATGTCATTGGGCACTGTAGGAAAAGATGATCAATGTCTTCAGTCTGTTCCTTGCATAGACAACGTCGAGATGGATCATGAAATGCACGACAATTGAGATTGTTATCGGTAGGCGCTCTATTTGATAGAATGCACCACATGAACATTCAGGCTTTATGTGGTGCCTTTAGCTTCTAGAGAGGTCGCCACCACCAATCCGTCCCCACCGGTTCCAGATATGATATCAAAAAGTTATATATTTCTCGAGGAGTGTAACGGTTGTGAGATGTTGCTACCCATATGATTTCATCCTCCTGGTCAGTAATCCTGATATGTGACTCTTCAAGTGCCCCAATGAGCGTGCTCCAATCCAAACTCCACCTCTCCGGTATCCTGAGATCCCTTGCTAATCACCAATCCTGGGAGAGCCAAGTGGTATTCCTTCCGTCTGCAATATGTGAGAGCAGGGTGATACCTTCCTATTCAAGAACCAATCTGAGCTCCATTGGTAAGATATGTGCATTTCCACATCCCAACCAAGCATCAATGCCAAGTCGAACCAGTTCACCATTTCCAACCCACCATACCAATCCTCTTTTGATGATAGATATTGAGTGTGTAATAGCTTTCCAAATGATGGAGGAGCCAATGCTATCCCGATTTGGCCTATGAATCCATTCCATTATTGAAAGAGGGTATATATATTTATAATAAATCACCTCTTTCCATAAGCTATTAGATGTAATTATCTGCCACTCCATCTTTGTTGCAAGCGTCGTTGCGAATCTGTTCAGGTCCTTTATGCTCCATCCTCTCCATTTTTTTGGTTTTCCAATTCTCTCCCATTTAACCCATGCGAATGTCCTACCGGCATTTTCCCCTCTCCATAAGAATCTACAACATAATTGTTGTATTCTATTGATGATGCCTTTTGGTATCCAAGCAAGCGCCATCCAGTATACTAGAATGGCCTCCAATACTGATTTGATAAGTGTCAATCTTCCTACTCTAGACAACCATCTTTGTTGCTAGATGTTGATGTGACCTTCTATTTTTGCAATAAGCTAAGTCCAGTCCGCAATGCGATAGTCATTAGGCTTTAATCTGAAGCCAAGATATTTGAGCCCATCCTCCATTTCTTGCCTTGTGAATTGAAAATGCAGAAGTGCAAGTCTTTGTTCATTTTGTAAACATGACACCAACATAATGGTCGATTTGTTGTAATTGGGAACCATACCTGTAGCTTTACAAGACAGTGATAGAATATTATTGAAGCAAGTGGTGTCTCGGACAGATCCATCTAAAAAAAAAGTACATCATCTACGAATAATAGATGCGATAGATAGGGAACATCTGACATCTTGACACCACCTAATGACCCATCAACACGTGCATTGGATATGAGTCTACTTAACCTTTCCATGATCAGGAGGAATAATAGGGGTGATAAAGGACACCTTTGTCTAAGGCCACTTTCAACATGGAAAGAATTGGATGCAGCGCCATTGATAAGGATGCTATAAGATGCACATGTAAAGCAACACATAATCCAATTTATGAAAGAGTGAGGGAAGCCAATATGGGTCGTTCTAAGTTGTAGGTAAGTCCAACTTGCTCTGTCAAATGCTTTTGATAGGTCAATCTTGAGTAGGATACTGTTAGTGTTCTTGAGCTTACTAGAGTGGATCCCTTCCTGTGCAGTCCCTATAGCTTCATGAATCTGGCGATGGTTGAGAAAGGCAAATTGTTCCTTGGATATCATCCTAGAAATGATGGGCTTGATGCAAATAGCAATGGTTTTCGAAATGATTTTATATATGCAGTTGCATAAAGAGATAGGTTGATAATCATCAAAGGTCTAAGGGTTATCTTCTTTGGGAATGAATGCAATAAATGTAGAATTGAACCCCTCATGCATCTTCCTTGATAGTTTACAATCCTCAATTGCAATGAGACGATCAACTCCAATAAGCTAAAAAAAGGTGAGGTAAAATTCAATAGGCCATTCATTTGGTCCTGGGATTTTGTCTTTTTTGAACCACTTCAGTACTGCTTCAATCTCCCCTAGTGTGACCAGCGGTTTAGTGTCTCCTCTTCCTCTGCCTCCACAAATCTAGGCAGTGTTCCGACTATTTGAAGTACTTCAACAATGGAAGCTTCTCTAGATGTCCTGTACATTTGTGAGAAATGTCTAGTACCCATGTCAGCGAGCTGAGAGAAGGTATTAGCTTCCCTTCCATTATGATCTCTTAAAGTCCAAATTGTATTACTCAGTTTCTGCCCCCTAGCACATTGATGAAAAAATTTTGAATTTTCATCCCCAGCCTTTAGCCAAATGGCTCTGTGCTTTAATCTCCAAGTCTCCTCTTTCTGTCCCAGGAGTCGAATCTTCTCGGTTTCCAGATTTATCAGGTGTTCCTTCCTTTCCAAAGAAGAGTAACTAGCATTACTAGTGCCCTCCATCCCCAATATGTTAGAATCAATTTTCAAAATAATACCTTCATCCCTTTTCTTTTTTTCTTTAGCCCATATTAATGTCTTGTGCTTGATCCAGGCTAAGTTGTTGGCTATCATCTCAACAAGAGTGGAGTTGTTATATTGTCCATAATGTATCCAGGATTCCATTACTATTTTGTGTAACTCTTCTTCCACTAGCCAAGCCGAGTTAAATTTGAATAGAGAATTTGGCTTATAATTGAAATTCATAATTTCCAAATATATCGGGAATTGATTTGATATACCCCTCAATCCCACCCACTGTCTGATCCTATCCAGCCTCTCCACCAGTGGTGCTTTAATAATAAATCGATCCAGTCTTCTGGCCAGGGCATCATCCCCTGTTCTCCTATTTCACCATGTGGGCTGAATCTTGGCCGAGTCTATGTTCATGAGGTTGTTATTATCCATCAGGTGCTCAAAGTACTCCATCAAAGGATCAGTTTGAGCCCTATTTCCCCTTGATTCAGCGTGTCCCAAGAAAAGTTCAGGTCACCTCCTATAATGATGTTGTCATAATTCAAAAGAGATGTAGACATCAGATTATCCCAATATCCCATCCTATTATGATAGGGTCCATAAATATTGATCAATCTAAGAGGTACATCAATTTTAGTGGTTGTAATGTCAGCACCCAGTAATCCTTCACCACCCCATACATTGACAATCTTGATAGTCTTATTATTCAATCCCATAGCGCATCCCCCAGATCTCCCTCTCATGTCTAGTGTATGGAATGTACAGTGAGGGAGAATGGTCGATAGTATATTGTTGATAGTTCCCCCCTCCCCTTATAGAAATAAAAAGTCAATCCTAACATTTCCTAAAAGCCTTCTGAGTGCCATTTTCTTGTCCGCGCTGGCCAAACCCCTGCATTTGAAGGATAAGCACTTCATGGGATATCCCCGTCAGGGTTTCCTTATGCTCTAAGAGCTCGATCAATGGAAATCTGAATACTAGTCGCCACCTCAATACCAACCCTGCGAATGGATTTTTGAAATGTTGGATTGTCTACCCCTGGGCAGTGTCTGAGCTTTTGTGGGAGGGTCCTCGCCCAGTCCAAAGGAATGGGTTTTGGGGTGAGTAAGAGATCGGAGGTCATATCATGAGAGTTGTTGCCGAAGGAATCCTCCCTTTCAATTTGATAAGTAGTGGAAGCCAAGATAATAGAAGGCAAAGTAGCCATACCAGTGGGGGGAGCCGATGCAACGGGACAATGTATGGGACTCAAATTACATGCATCTAAACCCAACCCCGATGCACCTAAAGAAATCATAGCATTACCAACATTCATTAAATTATGAGAAGAGGAAGGGGCGAATATGAGAGTAACTAGAATCTGTTCAGGCCCTCTTGAGTGTGATCTAGTGATCTGAGAATCTAGTGTCCAAGCGCCCACTTGTTGCTGCTCCACCTGAGCCACCCTCGGCCCTCTCAAGGGGTTCCGCTGTAATGTTTAGTGCAGAAGCTGTGTCCCCCTTCACTTGAGTTTGTGTGCCTATTGTAACAAGAGTTATGGGGGCTTCAATATGTACTTTTGTAATTAGCGGGTAGTCCTTATACAATTGTCCTACCTCGTGACACCTTCTGCACCAAAATGGAATCTCTTCGTAATCAAGAATCTTACATCTAATAATATTGTTAAGTTATGGTATGTTCTATGCTTATAACAATTTACTTCTTTTTCTTATTATATTCCACAAATTAGAAATCACATGTACATAAAGTAAAGTGCAGATAGAACATTAAATGATCGACAGAAAACAAGCCAAGATAAGAGACACAAGATGTGGCAGCTAGCCAGGGACAAACCCTAATGCGGGGAAACCCTTTGATCAAATCTTCTTTTATCTTCAATAGTTCAGTAGAGAGAAATAGTACAAAATCTGAATTCTCTAATTTTATATCATCAGCGACAAACCCTAGATCAGCAAAGTCAAACTTGGTCAAACTAGCTGAAATTGACATCTAAAATACTTGGTCAATTTATGGTCAACTTGTCCTCGAACAACCTGAAGCAACAGCCCTTGAACAACCCCAAAAGTTCAGTCAATTTGCAGATTTCTGAAGTCAACTTGCAGCTCTAAACTAGGGTAGTCAACACCAGTCAAACCAAAGGTCAGATCACTTCAATTTTTGTGCCAAAAATTGCGGCCTGCCTAGGAGACGCAACCACACCCAGTCCGCACTCTTGGAAGGTCAACGCTTGGTCAAAGTTGGTCAAAGAGATGACTTGCTGCCCTAGCGTCCTTCTTTTTGCGTCTTCCTTGCCCTAAGATGTCTTTCTTTCAGCCACACGTGTGTGAGAGAGAGAGGCTCCTTTTATGCATAGGGGAGAGAGAGAGAAAATGAGTAAATTGAATTGTCCAAATGAGGAGAATGCTCCTTGTATTTATATGCAAACGTTGAGGTTGAATAGACATGACTGTTGGGCTTTTGAGCCTACATAAGTTTGCTGGCCGATCTTGACAATCTGTCCATAATCAAAATAAATTCATATCTCCATAAATACTTATCAGAATCGGATGATCTTTAGATCAATCCTACACCTCTCGATGAGAGGAATCTATGAAAAGTATCAGAAGCCATAAATAAGGTGATCCACATGGAGTTTGGCCCTAGTTGCCAATTTTGACACTCCCTCTCAACTAGGGAGAACTTCATCTGCAATCTATCAGACTGTCGCTGCTATCCATCCATAAAATGCATTGTCCTGTATAGCTTGACCCCACTCTGCTTTGCTTTTCTCTGCTCGAACTATGAAGAAGAAGAAATGATCGAGGATGTTTCATACCATCCTCCACTGACCCGAAGTCAGTCTCAGAGTGTGAAACACTCTCACTGATCCCAGATTAGTATCATTGATCCCAAATCAATGGAGGTCATCCTAGCATAGTGAGTACAGTAGATACACCGATGTGTCCATCGATAGTACTACTATGGTCCCTATCTTCATTTCCTTACTCATTGATCAGATGAGAGGTACTTCCCATGAGTCCAAGACTGCATGGGTAGGATGCCTCGACAGGAGAACTAATCATCTTGTCCACAGGAAATGAATCATCCTGTCCAGTGGATGCCACAGAGAACTAATCATCCTGCTCCACAGTCGCCACAGAGAACAAATCATCTTGGCCCACAGGAGAACTAATCATCCTGTTCCACAGTCGCCACGGAGAATGAATCATCTTGGCCCACAGGAGAACTAATCATCCTGTTCCACAGTTGCCACGGAGAACGAATCATCCTGGCCCACAGGAGAACTAATCATCCTGTTCCATAGTCACCACGGGGTGTCGCAGGGGAAGGTTGAACCTTTACCCTGTACATAGTGCACCACCAGGGGATGGTGAGTTGCCCGGTTGTTACATGTCGCTCCAAGAAGTACCTCGCGCCCCCCTGGAGCTCCTAGAGCTCAATACATCATACTCGATCCTCATAAGAGGGTCTTTAAACGACACCAAGTCGTTCTCGGAAAGTCAGGAATTTGACCTTTCCAAGGGGCTTTGTCAAAATGTCGGCGACCTGTTCATCTGTACCGATATGTTGGAGCCTTATTGCTCCTCGCTGCACCATATCTCAAATATAGTGGTACCTGATATCGATATGCTTGGAGTGATCATGAAATACGGGATTCTCTAATAAACGGATGCTGCTCTGGTTGTCACACGGAATCACGGTGGTATCCAATGTAAATCCAAACAACTCACTGAAGAGCTTTCGCAACTAGACTGCCTCACAGGAGGCCATGCTAGCAGCAATGTACTTGCCTCAGTGGTGCTCAAAGCCACTGACTTCTGCTTCTTGCTCATCCAGGATATTGAAGCATATCCCAAAGAGAAACAACACCCAGAAGTGCTCTTTCGATCCACCACACTGCTTACACAATCAGCATCAATATACCCAAGTAGTCTCACATCTTCGGCAATGTATCTCAACCCATGAGTGATTGTGCCACAAAGATATCTCAAAAGATTCTTGGCACCAATCCAATGTGAGTGGTGAGGCTCTACCATATGTTGACTGCAAAGCATATATCCGGATGGGAGTTCACCAAGAACATTAATGCTCCGACGGGTTGATGATACTCAGTAGCATTTCGTAAAACAGGTCTGGCAGCACGACCGCTTAACTTCTTGAAGTCAAGCTTCATTGGGGTAGTTATGGGCTTGCAGTCCACCATGTCGAATCTCTCCAATATCTTCACCACATATTTTCCTTGAGATAGGCAAATCTCCCCTAGTTTCTGCCAAACTTCCAGTCCTAGGAAATAGTGCACAAGTCCTAGGTATTTCATCTCGAATTCAGAAGCCAACTCCCTCTTACATTCGTGAATGAGAGGGTCTGCACGGTTAGAAAGAGGTCATCAACATATAGCACCAGTATGAGAGGCTTGTCATCTATAACCTTAAAGTAAAGGTTAGGGTCGGCTTCACTCCTAGTGAATCCCAACTTCATCAAGTAGCTATTGATCCTCTCATACCATGCTCAGGGTGCTTGCTTTAGCCCATAGAGGGCTTCTTCAACCTGCACACATGAGATTCTCGATCATAAATCTCAAATCCTTCGGGTTGCTCCACATAGAACTCTTCTTTGATTAAACCATGTAAGAACACAATCTTGACATCCATCTGATGTAGGTTCCATCTTTGTGAAGCAGCAAGGGCTATGATCAAGCGGATGGTGGTATATCGGGCAACAAGTGCAAATATCTCATCATAGTCTATACCTTCCTTTTGGGAGAAGCCACGAGCAACAAAATGAACCTTATACTTTTCTGCACTTCCATCAACTACTTGCTTTATCTTGTAAAGCCATTTTGATTACTGCTTTGTCTTGGGGTCTGGGGACCACATCCCAGACATCGTTTTTCATAATGGACTCATATTCCTCGGTCATAGCATCCTTCCATACTTGATGCTTGACGACATCTGTGAATGATGAAGGCTCATTTTGGATGATCATGCTCATGATGGTTAGGTATCCCTGATACCTGTTCGGCTTCTTACTTTCACGGAAGGTTCCTCGGGGTGCAATGTGTCCTTCAGCATCATCAGGTGTCCCCCTAAGCCATGAAGACTTCTTCCTAGAAGAGGAAGGCTCTGGCGGAGGAGGATCAATAGGATCCATAGGTTCTTCCACATCAAGCATCGTCTCATCTTCTTTTTCCTTCGGTTCCCCGGTGTCAGCGTCTTTAGATTCCCTTAAAGTAGGAAGATTGTCTACCTTGCTAAGAGCCATATCTTCGTCAAAGGTGACATCATGACTAATCTCGACTTCCCTTTGACCAGCTACATAGATTCTATAGCCCTTAGTATTTTCGCTCTAGCCCATGAAGATTCCTTTCTTTCCAGATGCACCCAATTTATTCCGTTTTTCTTTAGGCACGTGAAAATATACAGGGCTTCCAAAAATTCTAAAATGAGATACATCAGGTTTCTTACCGGTGAACATTTCTTCGGGAGTCTTGGAACACAATGCTTGATGAGGGCATCGGTTTTGTACATTTACGGCGGTATTTGCAGCTTTGGCCCATAGAAACTTCGAAAGTCTTTGATCATGGAGCATAGCGCAGACAACTTCCATAATTGTACGATTCTTCCTTTCCGCCACACCATTCCGTTTAGGAGTATATGGCGTAGTAGTCTCCCTCTTAATGCCAGCCTCTTTGCAAAAGTCATGAAACTCATTGGATTCATATTCAGTCCCATTATCAGTCCTTAAGATCTTGATCTTCTTTTCGGTTTGATTCTCGATCAAGGCTTTGAAGTGTCGAACAGGAGAACACTTCATCCTTGTTTTTCAATAAGTATATCCAAGTCTTGCGAGAATAATCATCTGTAAAAGTGAGGTAATATAAATATCCTCCCAAGGAGTTCACAAGCATCATAGTGGATATGTCTGAGTGAACCAACTGCAATATATCAGAGGTCTTGCTTTGGCTTGAGGGGAATGGTCCCCTTTTGAGCTTCCCTTCGGCACATCCTAGACATACACCTTTTTGCTCTAATTTGAACTCGGGCATCTCGGTCACCATTTTTCTTACATCAGGTAGAGCTTTATAATGAAGGTGAGCAAACCTTTGATGCCATAGTTCGGACTAAAGAGATGTGTCACAAGACATGACACCCAACGAACTTCCACCGACTTGATACAATGAATCAATTCGAAACCCAAGAGTAAAAGCATCTTTAAAGTTCTTTTTCCATACACGTACCTTGCCATCGCTGAAGGCCACCTTGTAGCCTTTGTCTTCCATTGTCGAAATAGACACCATGTTCTTTTTGAGATCAGGTACATATAATACATCTTGTAAGTGGATGGTATTACCCTGATTCAATTGAAGAGTGAAATTTCTTACGCCTTTCACGGGATATTTTGAATTATCTCCAAGAACAATTTCTAGGTTGGTTTCCTTCTCTACAGATTATACTTATATAGAGCTTCTTTGTAACCAGTGAAGTGCCTTGAGGCACCACTGTCAATAAGCCAATTTCCAAGCGAGTCTGGGGGAGCAGTAGTAGATAGAGCTACTGGTAGATAATATTCATCTTGCTTATTGTTAACAGTGTTAGATTCATACCTGGAATTTCTTGCCTTCTTTAATGGTTGTCCTCTTCCTTGATTTCTGGCACTTCTTTTACCTCTGCCATTTGACCTGCCATTCCTTTGATTGCCTTGAGAGGGATTTTGATCATCGTCCCGGTGTGAGTCCGTTTTATCAGGGCACTCCCTAGCATAGTGACCCGTTTCATTGCAATTATAACATCGTCCTTTTCTTCCACCCTTTGGTCCAGCCTTTCCTTTGAATTTAGCCCCGGAATTGTTTCTTCTTTTAGTATGAGAAGAAAAGGCAGAGGGATGACCTTTAAGTATGGGCATTTCTTGCTCTTCCATCCTCGTTTCTTCTTGAATGCATTTGGCCATTTATTCCTCAAATCCAGGAATTACGTTATTGTTGAGAAGAGTAGTCCTGAATATATACCATTCAGATGGCAGTCCACCAAGAGTTGTGAGTGTCGTTTCCCTGTTAGGAATTACTTCCCCAATAGATAGGAGATTGTTCTTGATCTCGGTGATCCTTAAGAAATATGCTTGCATACTCTCTTCTTTGCCCTTCTTAATTTCCTTCAGCTTATTTCTAAGAAACAAGACTTGATTTGCATCATTAACATTAAATAAACTCACCAATCTATCGTAGATTTCCTTGGAGGTGTTCAACTCGGAAACATAGGCCACCAAGCGTTTGTTGATAGAGTTGTGAATCATCTTCCTTGCTTTGACTTCTCCCTTTGTCCATTTGTTCCTAGCAGGAGCAGATGCATTTGATGAAGGCTCAACAATCCCGCCTCTCACATGGTCCAACACTTCCTGCTTTTCTAATGTTAGATCGAGAGACATCTTCCATCCGTGATAGTCAGACTTCTCACAGAGTTTGTCTTCAGCAGGGAAGTGTGTTGAGGACCCCATGATTTCTTTAAGACAGCCTTGCAAACATTTTCTTCGGTGATTGCTCTTGCTTTTGCTTTTGCTTGGCTTTGTCTTTACCTCAGCTCTGATACCATGTTAAATTATGGTATGTTCTATGCTTAGAGCAGTTTACTTATTTTTCTTCTTATTATCCACAGATTAGCAATCACATATACATTAAATAAAGTGCAGATAGAACAATAAATGATCAATAGAAAATAAGCCAAGACAAGAGACACAAGATGTGGCGGCTAGCTAGAAACAAACCCCGATGCGGGTCAATTTTATTCTTCGTATTATGCGGGTCAATCATGATTTTGGATTCTTCGTCAATTTTATTGCAAAAGTATTGTCAATCAAAGGAGGAGTAGAATTCACTTGTTTCTCTTGAAAATCTTCAAGAATTTTCCTGAGCCACACAATTTCTTTCATTGCTTCTATAGCTGCCACGTATTCTACCTTTGTTGTGGAATCTATTGGAATTGACTGTTTGCATTACCTTCAGAAGACAACTCTTGATCCAACACTCATAACATAACCTGAAGTAGATACTCCATTTTCTTTATCTCCATCAAAATCTGAACCAAAGTATCCAATCAAGCTGAAGTCATCCACTTGTGTATACTTGAGTCTAAACTCTTGAGTTCCCTTCAAGTACCTTAGAACTCTTTTTCCAATAGACCAATGACCCTCACAAGGTGTTTCCATAAACCTGGAAAGGATTCCAACAACAAATGAAATGTTTGGTTTGGTAGTAGTGAGGTAGTTAAGATCTCTTACGACTTGTTTGTACTTTGTTGCGTCCTCAAATTCATTTCCTTCTTTAGATGTGAGCTTTAAATTTTGTTCCATTGGAGTAGCCAAAGGATTGCACTCAACCATGCCAATTTTGTTCAACAAATCTCCAATGTACTTATTTTGAGAGAGAAATATAACCTTCTAATGTTGGGTTGCTCCAATCCCCATATAGTAATGAAATATCCCAAATTTTTCATCTCAAAGCTTGCATACTTTGTGCTCCTGTCCCTTCACAACAAGTTCATCTGGTTGAGACATAAAAACATTTCTTTCAGATCTCCATTCAAGAAAGTAGTTTTTACATGCATTTGATGGACTTTCTGTTAGAAAATGTAGCAAGAAAGTCTCAATTTGAATTTAGCTTTAGTCAAATTGAATAAATCGAATTTCCACATCAACAGGACAACTTGGAGGCGGTTAACTCGTGTGACATGGCTCTTGTCGCTCAGTTAGCTCAATAAATTTGAGTTAGGGCTTGGAGTTCAATCATGCATGTTTCGATTGCCAAAATTTAGCAATCTAGTTAAGTTGTTTTCAGTTAAATTCAGTTAACTGACCTCTAACTATTGCTAGAGTCAGTTGAAGGTCAATTGTGCTTTGGGACAACAATCTAACTTAAAGATTTGCCAGTTAACTGATCAATCAGCCCAAAATAGCTTATGCATACATGGAATTCGAATTGCTCAGTGAAGTTGGAGGAGACAAGTTTAGTGTAACCTGAGCGGTATACTAGTTGAGTATAAAATTGTTGCATGTGTCAGGAGATCAATTCCTTGGGAATTGTGAAAGGAAATATGGACTTCCCTATAGTTTAGGAGTTCAAATTTGCTTAGGATTGCGCAAGGAAATAAGAGGCGAGAGGAGCAGAAAATTGGCTAAGTGTTGGCTAGAGGTTCTCATTTAGTAGAGAGAATAATTATGTTAAATAATGAATCCATACAGGTGATGATGGTTTTAGATAGAGGAGGAATGACTTGTTATAGAGTTTTGTTCCTAGTGCTGGGAAGTGATGGATGCTCCAAGCTCTGCATTGGAACTGTGTCACCCTCCTAGTGAGCCTTCCTTGCTCAGGGATCGATATGCTGAACTGCTCCTCTCTGCCTCACAGAAACCCCAACGCTGCCTCTAAATGATCGCGTCAGCCCCTCTGGCTTCTGTGTCACCCTATGGCTTTTATGTCACCTTCTCTAGAACTGTGCTATCTCTCCTGTTGCTGCTCTGCCTCTCTGCTATGTATTCTTGGCCTTGGACTGAAGTCCCTTTATAGAAATGCCCCTCTCATTGCAACTCAGATCACTAGCTCGATTTTCTTAACAAACCTCGCCCTAGAAAAATCGAACAGACTGATCTCTCAAGTGTGTCTCCAACTGACCCTCAAACCTCCTCTTATACTTTTCCTGTTTATGAATCATGACTGAGATTAAGTCCCTAATCAATGGCTAAGATTAAAATAGACCTGATCCTCGTCACTTAGAAGTTTCTCACCCATATTCTTTTTAATACCCATTAATATTTTTATTTTCCTAAGTTTAAACTTAGCAACCCATTAAAAATATTAATTATTTTAATAACTCCTCATCCAGGTGGAATTTCTCCAAACGATTTGTGGGTTTTGGAGATCTCATGTGTTCTAGCCCCTCCACAAAATTTCAGAGCTAGAGCACATTCGATGTTATCCAAAATCAACACTCCCTCTTAGCGAGGAATGTGCTCTAGTAACGCTTCTCAATAGAACACTAATCCATTGCATCGGACCTCTGTGCTAGTGATGCTTGGCTTGATGCCCTTCATCCACTGCGCTGCTGCAACCTATAATGCTGCCCATGACACTGCAACCGTCATTGCTACATATGTACTACAACTCCCTCTCAAAACGCTGCCTCATGCTGCCCATAGCACTACCACTGCTAACTATTGCACTGCAACTCATTTGTTGAGAAGTAAGCAACTGAAACTTCACCCAAAAACTGACATGTTGTTCTGTCTGGATTAGTGTTACTTGGGAGTGGTAGCGCAAGCGGCAAGTGGGAGCGAAAACGGGTGCGAGAGCGACATTTTCAGAAGCTCCCGGTTTGGGAGCGAATCCTAGATCATTTATATATATATATATATATATTCTATATTTTTATATTTTGATGCATATATGTCAACAAAAACATGTAGAATGATGGATTAGATATAAAAACATAAAAAACATAGATTGAACCATATAACAACAATCATCTAAAAGTTATAATCTTCATCAACCACATCCACAAGTTAGTAACATAGTAACATACAACATATTCAGTCTCATGATTCATCAATCTTAAAGTTTCAAGCTTTCAAAATTCAATATATAACATTTATCATCATTGATCGCCAAAGTTGTACTTGTAAGCTAAGTGTAACCATTATAACAAATAATATCTAACATGAAATGAAATGTTATAAAATGAAATGAAACAACTTTCAACTTTCATGAAGCATCATATTCAAATTCATTACTATGAGTTATATTGCCAACTTCAAACTTAATTGTCTTATATTGTTTAAAAATATCATAATAAATATGAAAGAGTCACTAGTTATAAAACTACTGGAACTAGAAGGACAAGTAAATCTATTATCTTATTGCTTTGCTTGGGCCTCTTGCCACCACGAGAAATGTCTAATTTTTTTAGTCTTGTTGGAAAATCAGGATCTTTGTCATTAATATCACCCTCTAAGCATTAATATCCAGAGGTATCTTTGTCATTACCTCTGTATCTGTATAGGGATCTTTGTCATTAATATCACCCTCTAAGCATTAACATAAGATAGAAAAAGCATAGCATGTCAAATCAAGATTTTGTTTGAGTGACGCGTACATTTTTAGTGGGGTCATGATAGAGGAGTTCGACAACCAATGTTACTAACATCAAGGTACATAGATGGATTGTTGCTCTTGATTAAATACGAGTTCCATACCCTAATACATGATAAAATTCAATGGAAACATTGCAATCTTGAAATCCTGAAAAACTGATAAGTGTGCTGGATTTTGAATGAAATCTAAAATTCTACTTTTTGCATATGAAATCCAATGAGGTCGGAACCACTCTCAAACATCCCAAGTCATTTCATGGTAATGTTAAAAATTTACATAAAAGGATGAAAATGAAGATTAAGGAGAATGCCACTTTTACTTTTAGAATTTAACATTACCATGAATCACATATCAATACTAGGGCCATAGACTTGATCATTAAGCTGCCCCACTCAAAATTTATTTGTTTTTTTAAAAAAAAATTGTATTTAGAACATCATTGCAAAAAAAGCAAAATGCTCCCGAAAATGCAGGGAGCGTTTTTTTTTACACGGAGTGCGCTCCTGACCCGCTCTTGAGTCGCTCCCGCCCAGAGCGCGGATTGAAAGCGGGATCGAGGGGGTGGGAGGTGCTCCCCCGCAACAATGGTCTGGATACCTAGTGATGCTGAAGCTACCTCTGCTGCTAATCTGTGCTGACCCTCTGTTGCTACTACATTGCTGCAAATTGCTTTGTGCCTCTCGCACTCCTACAACATCCACTGCGTTGCCTCAGACTTTGGCACTCTAGCTCTTACACTGTCACTCCATCACACCTCGCTCCAACTGACACTAGTCATTTTGCTACTGTCGTTAAGGGCTCCTGTAGTCGTATGTGATCTAAGAGTTTGGGCACCTCAAGGATCCTGCCTGTCATGTAGTCCTCTTGACTACAGGTCCATGTTGCCCCACCTCTTCTCCAGAGGCACACGAGCACTCACGACACAATCATCATCCTTGCTTTCCTTGTCAGCTTTTGCTGGAGCAGCCTTTGAGTCAAAAGCCTCCCCCTTGCCCTTCTTTCAGGAGCACTGAGTGGTATAATGTCCCAGTTCCCCACAATTGAAGCATCTAACCTTGGTTATGTACTTCTTCTTTGTCTTCTATTGCCCTTGCTGCCCCGATGATGTGAAAGCTGCATCCTCCTCCTCCTCCTTCTTGAGCCAAGCTCCCTTGCCGCTACTCCCTGTCTTGGTCAACCTCTTGAGCTCTTTTTGTCGAAGAATTGCCCACATCTCCTCCCAACTGGGGAGAGTCGCTCTGCCCAAGATACTTTGGACAAAAGTCTCCCAGTCCTCGGTGACTGCATTTAGGGCAGTCCTGACCATGAACTCAGGATCTGGTGTAGACCCCATGGAAGTCAACTAGTTGCGAGTCCCTTATAACCTGAGAAGGAAAGGATCAATCTCCTCTCCCTTTTGGATCTAGTACTGTCTGAACTGATTTTCTAATAGCGTCTTGCGTTGAACAGAAGAGCCTTGATACAAGGTGGTCAGTGCCTCCCACATTTCCCTTGCTGTTTCCTTCTCAGCAATATGTGGTACTACATGATCCTTGACCCCGTCTAGGATCATGCACTTGGCCTTCGCTTGGGCCTCCTTTACTTTAACTGATCAACGTCAATCGGAATAACAGCTACTTTCAAGGCATAATCCTTGATGCGATGTTTGTCTAGGATTGCTAGGATCTTGGCCTTCCAGATGACAACATTGGATGCTCCATCCAATCTGTCCTGATCTCTTGACCCATTCACTGCCATCTCTGCTAAAAAAATAGGATTGATTCTCTTCTCCCTCTCCTACTGTCAATCTAGCAAGACTTGGATATGGATTTCTTTGGCGCAAGAAATCCTCTAAGGAACAAGCTCCTCTAGACTCCTTCTGAGTCTTAATTTCTTTCATGGAAATCCTTCGATCAAATGTTGAATCACTCCTTTCCAATCCTCCTTTCCTGCTGCAACCTAGATCTAGGTTTCTTTGGCTAGAAATCTACCAAGGCAGTGACTCCCTCTACCTCGACTCTGTCTCCACAGACACTGTTCTGCACCAACAGAAACAATGTCCCACGAACTCCTCAAATTGAATCTGCTCTGCTCCTCCAGCCCCGACAACTGGTGGATTTGAACCATTCAGGCTCTGTGCTAGCCTAGAGAACTGACGCAATCATTGTGTCGGTTCCTCTTTGGCTCTGCGTCACCCTCTGCAGGCTCGAAATGCTGATGCAGCCACTGCATGAAGCTCTATGTCACTCCTCTTGCTCTGCGTCACTCTTGCAGCTGCTCCTTTGCCTCTGAAACAACGCTGTCACTCGGGACAACTGCTTCTCTGCAACAAATTCTCTGGATCTAATGGCTGGTGTCTTCAGTGTCCTATAATCTGCAATGCTCTGATACCATGTGAAAATATCTGAATCAACACATCAGAAATCCTACTGCAATCATTGGTTTATTATCTCTTACTTGTTCTTTACATTCAACAAGTTATTTAATTATTTAAACATTGATGAAAACACTATTGCAGAGTACACATGCTTACAGATCATGAACTAAAATAAAATGAGACAATCACACAAGGGATACTATTATTTTTGGACAATCGTTCCCGAAAAAACCCAATTTGGGAAAACCGATGCACCATATAGAGGGTTTGTATTACTAAGCATATATCTAAATACAACTAGGGTCCCAAATCCAGCTCATCCAGCAGAGAATAAACTTGGCAAAAGTACCTCTACTCGGAGACAAATATTTTGGCAAATCCAACAACTGGATGATCAAAACCCACAAATGACAATGTTGTTCTTAGTCCTTGGCAGCGATCGCTGCTCCAAGCTTTGTGTTGGAATTGCGTCACCTCCTCTAGGAGCCGCATCACCTTTCTAGTGACCCTTCCTTGCTCAGAAATTGATATGTTGAACTGTTGCTCTCTCTACCTCACAAAAACCCCAGCGCTGCCTCTAAATGACTATGTCAGCCCCTTTGGCTAATGCGTCACCCTCTCTGGAATTGTGCTCTCTTGTTGCTGCTCGACCTCTCTGCTATGTATTCTCGGCCTTGGACTGAAGTCCCTCTGCCGAACTGCCCCTCTCACTACAACTCAGATCACTAGCTTGATTTTCTCAGCAAACCTTGCCCCAGAAAAATAGAACTGACTGATCTCTCAAGTGTGTCTCCAACTAACCCTCAAGCTTCCTCTTATACTTTTCCTGTTGATGAATCACGGTTGAGATTAAGTCCCTAATCAACGGCTAAGATTGAAATAGACTCGATCCTCGTCACTTAGAAGTTTCTCACCCATATCCTTATTAATACCCATTAATATTTTTATTTTCCCAAGTTTAGACTTAGGAACCAATTAAAAATATTAATTATTTGAATAACTCCTCATTCGGATGGAATTTCTCCAAACGATTTCTGGGTTTTGGAGAGCTCATGTGTTCTAGCCCCTTTACAAAATTTCGGAGCTAGAGCACATTTGATGTTACCCAAAATCAACATGTTCTCTCCCTTGATTGTGTTAGACATTGTCTTTGAAGATAGTAGACTTCTTTCCTTGAATAATCCCTTTGAAAGATTCCTTGATCAAGTGCTTGAGACTGCTTTTTTCCTTCTTTCTTCATCGAAGCTCTGATACCATGTTAGAAATCCAGAAAGGTAGAAAGATTTTCTTATACTTGATAATTACTTTTGATATTCTTGACTTATTATTAGGTTTCTTTATATCTTTTTTCTTTTAGTTCATCAAGTAAACACAATAGCACTTAAAATAATGGACATTAGATGTAGGCTCACAACCAGGGAAAAACACCTCTCTAGGGGAAAATTGTAATGACCAAAAGTCGTATACGCAACAGAAATATTTAAAATACTTCGAAGACTAAGACATCCATTGTAGGATAGTGATAGTAAATTGTATATTGTATAAAAGAATCGATGTAGGATGATTACAATTGAAAATGAGGGCCTGCTTATATACCCTAGGCAGGTGCCCTTCCATGAACGATCATGTCTCTAAGACATGCCTTTTTATTACTAACTAACTAACCATTAATTAATTACTTATTATTTATATATATTTATATTGATTATTATTTCTATATGGATTATATTCATAACATTGCCTCTCCCTTCAAGCAGCTTTGTCCTCAAAGCTTACTGAGAGCATCTTCTTGTCTCTAAACTTTCATCTTCGTTGATACAAGACGATATGATATTCTAAGTGACAGACAAAATTAGTGACAGACAAAATTGTCCTACTGAGAACGGATCAGACCATCCTAGATTAATCTTCTGGGGTGTTTTATGATCTTTGGATATGTGTGGTGAATAGTTATCGTATGATTGGATTTTGCAAACATCATTATTTCTAGGAACACAAATTGGTCGTTTATTTTCTAAGTGATACTGGTACGTAGCTTGATTGGAAAGTCTGCTCTCGTGATTTGAATGTCAATACATAGCTCCTTTGGTTTGTTTTTCCCTTATCATGTTAGTGGGTGATTCTTGATTTTCTTCAGGCATTGTTGTTGTTGAGTGGGCGACTGAATCATCATTTGGAATGTCCATCATTTGAACTACAACTTTTGCATATGTTTTAACTTCTCTAGAGTCCTCTTCTTCCTTACTTGTGATATTGACTGCATCAATAATTATTCCTTTATCTTCAACTTGGACTGAAACGACTGATGATTTCGATACTTCACCTTGAAGTTGTTCTAACTTTTCATTCAGCGATTTCTTGTCATTTTTAAGTTTTTTAATTTGCGTAAGTAGGGTTTGATTATGATTCCTTAGACGTACAAGTTCATCATTTTTTGAATTGTTGACTTTATTCTTAGTAGCTTCATCATCTTTTAAACTTTTGATTCGTTCTAATAATGTTTGGTTAAGGCCCTTTAAACGTAAATTTTCTTCTTCTTGTTTTAATAAACGCTTCTTGAGTTCCTTCTTTGTGGCTTTAGCTTTCTTGACGTGATCGAGTAGTTTTTCTTGGTAATCTCTGAGGTGTGAAATTTCCTTGTCTTTACTGTAGATGACTTCTTCAAGCTCTTTTTGCTTCTTTGACATAGTTCTTTATTATCTTGAATCATCGCTTTTGAAATGCCCTTAAAGTTTTCCGTTGACGATGTTATTGATTCTAATTTGCTTGTTATGTCTCGAAATGTGACCATCTTCCCCTTATAAGGAAATGTCAAAACTTGTTTCTCTATGTTTAACACAAATGTACCCAAATCCTTAAACCAAGATTGACCGAGAATGATATCAATCTTTCTATTATCCATAGTTACGACATGAAATTGAGATATGTACTCATAATGATCTATTGTCACTTGTAAATCACTAAGTTTATACTCTTTTTGGCCAAAACTATTTTTCCTTTCACCAATGCTTGGCTTTAGAATTAATTGTTGATTTGCCAAATTAATGTTGATGTAATTTTTATTGTTGCTTATGCTGGTGGCAATATTAATTTCTTTTCGTTGGATACTTCCTTTTAATGTAATTAATCCATGATCCATAACTGAAAGACCATTACAGGTAAATCATCCTTCTTTTGTCATTTTCGAATTAGTCTCCATTGTTTTTTCTGGAATCTGTACAATGGTTGGCGTCCCTTTTGTGTTTATTGAAATGAGATTTAGGGCTTGAAGGTAACCTTTTTTTTGTGTTTGATTCTTTGTTTTGTGTTTAATAATACTTTTGACTTTTTCAAAAATGTATATTTTTTTTATAATTCTCCTCTCTTTTTTTTACTTCCTTTTTTTACCAATTAAATAATAATAATTTTATTATTATTATTGACTTTTTTTTTTTTAATATATTAATATTATATAATACGTTTATTTAATTATTATTTAAACATATATTAATATGTAACTGATTAATATCGAATCAAATTTTAGTAATATATTAATATCAAATTGAATTGAATGTAACTATACTCATATATTAATATTAATGTCGAATCGAATCAACCAATCGATTTTTTTTAAAACAAATTAGACTGATGGGTTATGATTATGGAAGGGTGTGACTTTTGGATAACTAGGGACGACTTGAAAACAGGGGGGGTGGGGATGGGGGAGTGACTATGCAGCCAATGTTGGTGGAAGGTTTGGTCGGCTGACAGACAACGGAGAGAGCAGGTTTGTTGGATTTATGACGGCAAGTGTGATGACGAGGTATGGAAGATGCTGAAGGAGGACGCAACGGAGTATGTTGTCGTTTGGTTGTGGGATATGCAGATGCGCCGTAGCAGGGTTTCAATGACATACCATGACAAGGGTAGAGTGCACAGAGGGATGGTGGTGCAGTTGCAGTGTGGCTGAGGCAACAATGAAGGTAAAAAATTTGAAATGAAATTCGGTCGGGTGGGACACGACCATGATGATTGCAATGTTAGATTGACCACTGGTTGGCATGCAGGGGTGGAGAATAGTGTGGTCAGAGTCGAGGGCAAAAGACTCTTTTGTTTTTGTTTGAATTGCAAGGTCGTTTGTAGATTTGGCGTGCAGGGTAGCGGTGTGCGGAAACTACTGCGTCAGTGGGGCTGTGCTCATTTTTTCTTCTTTAATATATACCTTGAACTTGCTTTTCTTTTTTTCTTCATAAATTGCGAAAGGTTTTGTAGAATGGAGAATCTCCAAGATATGTAGCGAAATGCTTCGATTACAATTTGAACGAAGTTGACGAAAGATTGATGGCCAAGGGCTTGGTGATCAATCAACGTGGCTCTAATACCAATGTAACGACCAAAAGTCGTATATGCAGCGAAAATATTTAAAATACTTCGAAAACTGAGACATTCGTTGTAGGATAGTAATAGTAAATTGTATATTGTATAAAAGAATTGATGTAGGATGATAACAATTGAAAATGAGGGCCTGCTTATATACGCTAGGTAGGTGGCCTTGCATGAATGGTCATGTCTCTAAGACATTCCTTTCATTGCTAACTAACTAACCATTAGTTATTACTTATTATTTTTATTTTTATATGAATTATTTTCATAACAAAAACCCAGTTAATAATTCTTCCTTCAATAGTTTTCAGGAGATATTCCAAGACTCTTGACCTTGACACAAACTTTCCTCCACACCAAGTTAGCCTTCCTCTTTTCTTGTAGATGATCCTAGCAGTAGCAACAGTGACAACACTTTCTTCGACCCAACAACTTCTATCTTGCCTTGGAGACTTCGATCTTCACTAGTATACTTCAATATTCTCTTAGAAACTTTGATCTAGGCCCAATACAACTTCTAGAGGCAACAACATCCAACAACAACAACCTTGACCTATACTTTGATCTGGCAGCAACAACATAGGACAACTAGCTACGACATCAACAAGAGAACTTTGATTTGCCAAACCAGGGCACGAGAGAGAGATAGAAGCACCAAAATTTCGATTTTCCCATTTTCCTTCTCCTAGAGCAAACTTGTACTTCCTTCTCCTCCGTCTATTTTGCACTTTTTCTAGCTTCAAGAGATATCGAACATGCTTGTGAGAGAGTGCTTCAAATGGAATTCTAACTGCTTCATTTATAGTCCTTTGGTGAGGTCGAATAGCCCTCCTTGAAGCCGACTTGATCATCTTAACGCTGACTTGGTGTGGAGACAGGATAATTCATATTTGACTCAATACTTAACCTTTTTACATGATTCAAAAGCCCAAGAAGGGTCTCTTTAAATGTACAATGACTCTATTAACTTAGAATAAATCTTAGAAGTCCTCAATGGGGACTTTGACCTAAAACATGATGACCCAAGCATGAAACATGATGACAAGTACATTACAATATGACTTGAACCCATTAAATGAAGATCGAACCTAGGTACATTTTCCAATATAGATCCCACACAACTAGGATTGATGATTAAACCCCATTTAAGGTGAGGGAGCAAAACCACAGTTAAAGCCCTCCCTTCTTCCATGTCACCAGATAATCCATGCCCAAAATGCCCCAAAAAAAAAGCATAAGCACCCGATTGCACAATGAAAAACATACCTTTGGGTTGGATTTCCCACCTTATAACATATGCCCTCGACAAATTGGCGAGGGGACATCTGACTAATGTTAGGAGCAAAGTTCAAATGGTGCAATATATTGACTACATCGGTGGCTGTGAGGGGCTACCGACTGAAGAGATATGTAGGAGAAAAATTCTCTTATGGGGTCATCCACTTTTGGTGGGTAACAATACCTTCATCGCAAAGAATAAAGAGTTATTCCGATGCAGAAATTTTAGTCAAGGCACATAGAATACATGCGACCACACAATATATGCTCCAGAGTTTATAGACAGTGCACGAAGCCAACATACAAAGTGATACCAGAAATGAGGTCGTGAATCACAACTCAAGCATCCTGGTGTTTATTTTCATAATTCACTGCTCAATGTTTTGAATTCCCTTCGATGCACGCTATAATAAGAACCATACCACCTCGCATGTAGCATTCAACGTTGCCTTCCAACGCACTGAGACCGATGCTTCTCCAAAATGACACCACGTTTTGCAGAGGGATAGAGGACAAAGCGGGGACAACTTTGAGTGGGAGCAGAAAAATAGTAGGAATTACAAGCCTAAAATAAGACCTATGGACATGCGCTCTGATACCATGTTAGGTCAGGTATTGGTAACTCCACGAATGATGAATTTCTTGTTGATTTCTAGTAGCATCGGATGTGCTCTAAGTCTCAAATTTTGTTGGAAGGCTTAGACACATGCATTCTCCAATACCCATAAAACGTCTTGAGAAATTTCTTCTAAAAACATTTTTATTAAAATAATTAATTATTTTTAATGAGATCCTAAATCTAAACTTAGGAAATTAAAACAATTAATGGGTATTAATCTAAACTGTGGGTGAAACTTCTAGAAGAATGTAGAGATCAAGTCAATATGATCTTAGCCATTGATTAGAATCTAATATGGGCCGTTGATTAATCAACAAGAGGATTATAAGAGGAGACTCAATGGACACTTGGAGAACACACCTGAGGCAGATACTCAGTTACCTGAGTAAGATCGATTTTCTCACTGGTCGAAGTTCGGCAAGAGAAAATTGAATCAGAGGGGGAGTTGCAGGTGAGAAAGGGAGAGAGGGCATCAACATCTTTCGAGAGTGCAAGACAACAAGACGTAGAGCAGGAATAGGTTGGTGCAGAAATAGGTAGGTTGACGCAGGGATTGCGTGGGCGGCTAGTCGTTGGGTTAGTGTGGGAAAACTGACGCAGAGGAACGCAAAAGGATTCAGAGAAAAGAGGGCTACTTCACCTGGATCAGAAATTTGTCAAGGAGCGTCTGTAAATTTTTTCTCTTGTTTTGCTGGTTGTAATTTGTACATGATATTTTGCTGAAGAATAATAATGAAACCCTCATCTGCTGCACTAGTTTTCCCACATTGGGTTTTTCTACGGACGATTGTCCAAAAATAACTGTCATTGTGATTGTATTTGTGCCAATATTTTTCCTTGCATTTACTTTCTGCAATAATTTAATTGTGAAGGCTGCAGTAGAATATATTTTGGTATTTGCCGTAAGAACACTGTGAATAACTTATTTATGAGATAATAAGTAGAAGGAATAATATTAGTCACTGCTGTAGGATTTCTATTTAGATATTTTCACATTTCTATTAACAAGAGCCATTAATATATACACTGGAGAGGGAGACTATTGGAATTCATATTCGGGTGTCTCTTCATATTCTTTATTTTCATATTTACAATATTTTCCCAATCCCCAAGGATTAGGTGTCAACAGTTATCAGTCTCATAAGTAATTAAATTTATTCTACCATTAACATAAGCATACATTATTGAGAGGTAAAGTCAAATTTCCTTTTGGAGCTTCTCGAATATTCTTTAATGGAACCTATAGTCCTCAGCAAGCTTATTCTTTTGCATATTGTTATTTATAATACATCTCTCATAAATGATTAATCAATAAAGGGCAAGTATTTTGAAGACATGGCTTTATGGTTTAAGGTACACAGGAAATGAAATTCTGTTTCAAATCTTTCAATATTACTTGATGGATATTTCTATTGATGTGTTTTCATTCTTTTACGAGCAGCTCAGGCGTTGGAAAAGGACCTTTACAGTCCTGCTGCAAGTTCCTTAACAACAGAAAAACAGCTTGCTGTTTTTGATAAAATATTTTCAGCATACCATGATGCCAGGCGATATGTTCGGGATGATCTGGTTTGTACCAATATCCTAGTTTTACTTTTCTGAACAGTAATCAAAACAAGGATTGCATATCAGAAATATAGAGTTTCAGCATTCTTTCCTTTGTTGGTTGGTTTTCAAGTTTCATGTAATTGGCTTTTTTAAGGAATAAAATGATGACCATATTTTTATTGGTGCGAATATGTTATTAGTTTTTGATTATGTATCCTGCTACAAATTGCTTATAAGCCTTTTCACATGTAGTGAAAAAATTCCCATCAATTGGTATTTATTTTTTATTTTCTTCCTTTCTAGGTCACTGCAGGTAACACTGAAGATGTGAAGGATGATCTTGCTGGCCTTGATAAGGCTATTGGTTGTGTTTTAGTTCAACGTACTATTGAGCGTAACCAGTTACTTGTGAGTATTGCCAAAAGCAAGCTTCGTCGGCAACATGAAGGTGTGCATGAAGACAAGAATGAAAAAATAACAAAACCAGAGGAGCTTGTGCGCTTGTTTGACATTATAGTTCAGGTAAGTGGGATAGGCAATTTTATGAGGTTTTATTTTAGGAATATGTACAAGCTGTAGGTTTGTCACACCCATGTTGGTTGTGTTTGTTCCATATCTGCCAACTTATTTCTTGATACCTCCATAACTCTGGTCTGCAGAATATAACAGATCTATCAGATTTAGCAACTTCCGGGAGAGATAGGAATGCAGAAGAAGAAGCATTTGCTGAAGAGCTGGCTGTTAAGAGTTTGGGATTTCAAGCTGAAAGGTACAAAGCAATCTGTGTTATTTCTGTTGTGTAACCAACAATGGCAAACATGGACAGTTTACAGGAAATTGGAATTAGTTGTGTTCATTAAAACAATATCCTTTAAACATGTCGGACAATATAATAAATGTTTGGGCACCTTTGAAGAACCTAGTTGAAAGTAATTACATGTGCAACCAATAATGGCAAAATTGGACATTTTGCAGGAAATTTGATTATGAATGGTGTCCAATAAAAATAACATCCTTTCAACATGTCAGACATCTAATAACGGTTGAGCACCATTAAAGGAAGCTTGTTTGAATTTTGAAAGCAATTATATTAGTGTCCAGAAATAACCAACTTAATTCAACCAGATTTAAAAATACATCATGTGACGACTGCAATGTTGCGGTGCCTAAAGCATTTTCTGAAAAAGGAAAGATGAAAAACTAGAGTCTAGATTAGTAAAAGGAGAAATATCAAAATTATTCAAAATTATAACATGGGGTTTTAAGCCCAAATAGGTAACTCCCACACAATGACGGAGAGAATGATGTAATGATTATTTTTATTTTTAAATTTATTATTATTATTTGTCCAGATCCCTGAGGAAAAAACATATTTTTATTCAAGTAGAAAGGGCAGGTAGCCATAGAAAATGGATCCGAGTCCATTCAGTAGAGGCTTCTACTTATTCTCCTTAAATATATGGCCATGAAAAAAGTGATCAGTAACATGCAGTCTACAGAGACTTTATATCAAAGTCGCCTTGAATACTCCAAAAAGAAAAAAGTAACATTACAGTCACCCAAAATAAAGTATGTCTAGAAATTTTGCAGAACTGTCCTACTGGACAATATATGTTGGTTCTTCATTTCTTCGGGCACAAGAATACTTTCTTCCAACTCCTGACCTGCCTTTGAGAGCTGATGTGCCTCCACATGTTGTTTTGTAGAGGTGTTTAAATTCAGTAAGTTGGAAAAAATCCTGGAAGTCCTTCAGCAACCTAGTCAGATGAAAAAGTGAGTTGTTGATGACATGAACTATGCCAATCATCCATATGATTGTTAGTAGAGAGTCTCCCTTCCCCTGCAAAGTAGTAAGTTATAATTGAATAAATATAGCACAAGCAATAATTTATAATTGAATAAATAAGATAGAGATAGATTGATGACTGATACTTGCATTGAACAATCATGTCGCTTAGTTAGGTGATTGCCTTTTGTTAGGCTTATTCATCTTCTTATTATTATTTGCTGTTTGTTTAGATATATTTTATGTTCATTACATATTGCCTATCTCACTCATACACAATTTATCTCCACAAGGAATCAAAGCACTATGAATAACTTTGGAAACTTACATGCTCAATTTACCTATCCCTTCAAAGATGCTTTGTCCTCAAAACCTTTTATGAGAAAAGCTACATCTTCATTCTGGTCTCCAATGCCTTGTCATAGTTCATTTTGAGGTTGAAGACACAAGATGATATGATCTTTGATGTGTTGAGTTGAATTGTTGAATTGTGAAAGGGTTTAATCACCTGAATTTGATTATATGTGGAGGTGTGCATTTATAGGATTCCCAAGATGAACTTTTATTGTGACACCCAATTGCATTGAAATCTTTGAAACCGGATTCGTTATTTTTTGGGCACGTGTCCAAATCCAGTGAATCGGATTCCATTTGCCCTAAATTGTGTTAGAATTTCGTGACATGTCGTGTCCAAATGGGACACAATCGAATCCGGATCGTGTCCCATTCGGACACATGGCATGAAATCCGGACACGAATTCGGCAAATCAGGACTTGCGCGGCCATAAAAGGGTGAAATTGCTCATGGTTTTTATCATTTTGTGTCATTCCTTTTGCAAGAAGTGAGCTGTGGGTTTGCTGTTAGAAGTTTGGAGCAAGGGGCCAAGGGTTTGGAGCATTTTCAAGGAGATTCAAGCAACATGTAAGTGCATTTCCTCTCTATTTTTTTGCATTTGTATTACCGCAATTTGTATATGCATTTTTTTTTACAAATTTGTGCATGTTTTGTTTATTTTTTATACAATATTCATGGCTAATCAAGGGCAGCAGGTAGGGGGCAAAGGAAGGGGAAGAATGTCCCCATTGGAGATGCCCCTCCTCCCCCAATATCATCAGAGTCTGTTGCAAGTAATGTTGAGGGTAGACTTTCTTCTAAAGGTAACATTGAGAAATATCCATTGTGGAAATATGTCACAAGAGAGGATGGGCCAAGCAACAAGGGGAAGGGAGGAGGCAATGTGAATAGGAGATGCAACTTTACCACAATACTTTCACAAGCACATATTTTCGCGTGAAAGGCCATTTGTTGGCTTTACCAGGTTGTGGAGTTGGAGCTTGTACACAAGTTTCTTCACAAAAGAGGAAAGAAATGGAAAAAAGGTTCATTGTTGGTATGACAAATGTGGCTTCAAAATAAAAAAATCCAAGAATGATGACCCCCTTCCATATTTGAGGAAAGACACCACCAAATATCCATTTGAGAGTTCTATTGAGGGACAAGCAGCAAAAAGAAAATAAATTTCACTTGGTCCAATGGATAAGATTTTTCAAGAAGAGAAATGAGAAGAGCTTGATCTCACCATTGCCTTTTTTCTATCAAAACTTTATATCCTTTAATGTTGCACGCTCACCTCTATTTATTGAGATGTGCCGAGCTCTAACTCATGTGTCTCCATCATGGTATGTGCCTCCTGATTTAGAGAAGTTTAGAACCACATTGTTGACAAAGGCAAAAAAAAAGGTGCAAAAAATGCTTGAGCCTATTAAAGCATCATGGCCAACATTTGGGGTTAGCATTGTTTCTGATGGATGGACAGATCCAACACGACACCCACTCATCAACTTCATGGTGTCTTCCTTGAATGGTCCAGTTTTCTTGAAAGGGGTGGATACACTTGGAGAAGACAACGATGCACAATTTATGGGTGAGTTGTTTATTAAAGTTATTGAAGATGTAGGTGTTGGTTCTTGTGTGAAAATCATTATAGATAATGCACTTGTTTGCAAGTCTACCGGCATAATTGTGGAAGCTAAATATCCACAAGTGTTTTGGACACCTTGCATTGTCAATTTATTGAACTTAGCACTAAAATCCATTGCTTCTGATGTGCTTTGGATTGGTAACATTGTTGAGGATGCACAACATATCTATAACTTTGTGCAAAATCATACAAATGCCCTCATTGTCTACAAGGAGTACAACAATATATCATCGTTGAAGATTGCTGATACACAGTTTGCCTCGTCATTCATCATGTTGAAGAGGTTGAGGGAGGTCAAGACCGCTCTTGGGGCAATGGTTATTTCAGATTTTTGGTCTTTTTGGAGAAAGACATATCAACTAGCCCTTAAAAGAGTGAAAGACACAGTCCTAGATGATGCTTGGTGGGAGAGGGTAGATCTAATTATTCAGATCATGGACCCTATCATTTCTTTGTTTCGATTTGAAAATACAAACAAAGCCATCCTAAGAGAGGTTTATGAGGGATGGGATTCCATGATTGAGTCAGTGAGGAGCATTATTCTACAAAGTGAGTGCCCAGAGTATGAGACATCACCAGAGGCCTTCTGTGGTACTATACAGGATATTCTTATCAGCAGATGGGACAAGAATTTCACACCTTTACATTGTTTGGCTCACTCATTGAATCCAAAATACTACAACCATGAGAGGCTGAATGGTGGACCTTCTCACAGATTCCCTCCTCACATGGATGGTGAAATCTCACAGGGGAGGAAAGATGCATTCAGGCGGGTTTTTCAGGGTAGAGCATTGCTTGATGAGGTGGAGGATGCCTTTGCAGGTTTTTCCACTGGCACTGGTTGATTTGCAGGATATGATGTGATTAGAGACAAGGGGGCTAAGAAGCCCTATTCTTGGTGGGCAAATAATGGTTAACAAGCCTTATTCTTGGTGGGAAAACCATGGGGCAACAAGCCCTCCTCTACAACAGTTAGCCATGAGGCTCCTCTCTTAGGTGACTTCAGTCTCTTGTTTCCAGAGGAATTGGAGCACATATGGGAATTTGTATAGTGTTAAGAAGAGCAGGTTTGAGCAGTCTAGGGCAGAGACAATGGTGTATGTGCACACCAATCTTCGTCTTATTTACAAGCAGAGGGAAGAGTGGTTGAAGGGAAAGACAAAGGTGTGGGATGTCTTTCCTTATGATATGGATCTGGACAACAATGTTGAGTTGGCATTGGCCAACATGGATCTCAATGATCCAGTGCTAGAGCCTGTTAGATTTGATGATGGTGATACTGTAGAGGGGTCATCCTCCACACCAGTAGATGCAGAGACAATTATGGATACAAGGGAGGAGGAGGATGTAGAGGAGAGCAATGGTGACCATGATGATGAGGACAGTGATGCTAATTTTGATGATGATTATGAGGATTGATGACTCATGAGTCATGGGGCTACCTACTGCCTTGAGGCTTGTATACCTGTAGTTGTTTTGTATTTTGTATTTTTATTTTCCATTGGCATTGCACTACCTATGTTACACATTTTGATTTTGATGACTTAATGAGAAAACTACCACTGTCAGTGTCTTCATCTTACTATCTTGTCTTTCTCTTATTGGATCATTGATGAATTGAATATGTATTATGATTTATCATTTCTGAATTTAGAATTTACGATTCATTGATTTATCATTTGTGTGACATGTATTTGAATTTTGTATGTACTATGCATGCTATAAGGTTAGTTGTTAACTTACTTTGTAAACAATAAAACTTACATCTGGATGAAGATCTATGTTTGAAATCAATGAATTTGTATCATTAATGAGAATTTGTGTAAGAAATATCTAATTTTTAATATATATATATATATATATATATATATTATATATATATAATATATATATATAATAAATCGTATATAACGTATCCTGGTATGTCTTGTTCCACGAGGTCAACGTGTCCAAATCCGACACTCGAATCCTCGTATCCGACGAATCTCAAATCCTCGTGTCAGGTTACTTAGATTGGAATCAATATTCTTCAAAACATAACTCAATTGCTTTTTCTCATAATCATGCTTATACACTAATTGGTTGAAGTATTGACTCTTGTGATTAGGATGTCGATAAGGTGAGCTTATAACATGGTCTTTTTTTATTATACATGTGTTTTCTAGTTTCACTTTTGGTAGTGTTACCCATCAGTAGTGGGTGATCCCTATAGGAGAAATTTTTCACCTAGATTTGTCTTCAGCTAGTAGCCAGCAACCCTTGGCTGCCACTTGATAGCTCGATGTGCTACTATTCTCCGTCACCTAAGCCAACCATTGTGTGCCCTTGCTCGTCTGTCATGATCATATGTTTGAAGCTGGGTTATCCAACCCTGAAGATTTGATTGTTTATTACGTAATTAGGTGCACATGCTTGCTTTTCTTGGGCACATTTGGGAATGGATTAGTGGTGTTGTTCGATGGAAAGAACAAGATTTGATTGTACTCTTGTTCCTTTACCTCAACTTGGGGGTTAATCTTATATCCTAGTCCCATGGGATCTCTTTTATTGGTTACTAGCTTTAGGTGTGGCACTACATGGGAAACCTTGAGTTTGGTTGCATGGTCCTGCTTCCCCATACCATATATCTCACTCCCCTCCGCTCATTACAAGCCCATTGCACATTTTTCCCATCTGGTCCACATTTGTCCATTGGGAGCGCAAGGTGTTAGTGTCCCCTTCCCCTAGTCTACACCTTGGGTTAGGCCTGGAACGATGCCATGGAGGTTGATGTAGCTAAAAAGAAAGATGAAAGCATAATATGGCCACATACAACAAGAAATGTACCACAAAATATAAGAGGATCAGGACAATAAAAGTGAGCACATGGGCATAAGCCAAACATAATCTCTACTCCTATCATTATGGCCATCACCTTGGTTCCTAGGGCCCCTATGAGTGCCCCTTTCATCATTAAGGAACCCATGATTGTCCCAATCCTTGGTGGGTGATGAACTGCCCCATGTTAAGGGGGTATTCATTGCCACATCTTACACATAATGCTCTCATCCCCTTGAGCCCTGAGCAGTAAGATGAAGAAATATCAATAAAAGGAAAAAGGAATAAGAAGAATGGTGGAAAAACAAAGGCCGAGGTAAGTCATGTACCATGATTACTCCCTCCTACACTAATACACCTATTATGTGGGCCCCCTTCATTAGAGCTACCCTTGTATCATGGCATGTGGCTTGGAGCCTCTCCTTTTGCCCCACTCCGTTTTGTCATTATTTCACTTAACACCTTCCATTTGATGGATGTACCATGAACCTGTCACTTTCTTAAAGGTTGAAACCACCAAATAGGGTCCTTCATTAACCTCACTTGTTGAACAAGGTAACACCTATACATGTTTAAAGCCCATTTGGAAGGGCATGCCACTATGAAGTGTCCACTTTTGCCCTTGATTAACAAGCTTATTTACTCAATTGCACTAATGGATTATCGTACTGAAAGGTGAGGAGATGCATTTGATCTTATACAACATTGCAGGTGGGTCTTCATCTTGGATTTGGCCTCGCTATATGGGATCCAAACTCTCTAGAGAGTCATAATGGCACTTGTAGTGTGAGTGTTGAGAGCCATGGGCTTCCAGACATGCAGAGCATTGATTGCCATGCCAAGGGCTTCATCAACACCACCACATTACTTGTTTATGCCCGAATTATACAAAGATGATGATACACTTGGATCTCGTTGCGTAGTCGACTACACATTGCTGCAGACACTTGGCAGTTGATACAAGGCCCAAAGGAGGTTTTGTCTCTCTTGGGGAGACATGGGAGGGTATGTGCCATATTCTAGCCGTCATTGATGGATACCCATCAATGAGCCACTTGGAGACCCATGAGACCATTGCTTGTGCCCCAGAGCCACTTCAGAGCACCAGATGATGTGTTGCTTGGAGATCAAGGGGCCATCCCCTTTGACCACTATTCGTAAAGGCTTCTGCTTCATCATGGCACTTGAGGACTCAACTAAGGCCTCCAATGACCCTTTTGTACCATTATTTTATCATTTCCGCTTCATTGGATGACTTATCTTGAGCCACTTGGAGACCCATGAGACCATTGCTTGTGCCCAAGAGCCCCTTCGGAGCACTAGATGATATTTTGCTTGGAGATCAAGGGGCCATCCCCTTTGACCACTATTCGTAAAGGCTTCTTCTTCATCATGGCACTTGAGGACTCAACTAAGGCCTCAAACAACCCTTTTGTACCATTATTTTATCATTTCTGCTTCATTGGATGACTTATCTTACACATTTAAGCTATTTGGTGGCTTGTCACCAAAGACATGTTAATTTTTGTACATTAAAATAATATTAGGGGCATTTTAAAGCTAATTCCTGTTAAAAATTTGAAAGTTCTATGCATAAATTTAAAAATTCATTAAAGAAACTTGAAAATTCTATGTAGAAAATTGAATGTACTTTGCAGAAAATTGAATGTTCTATGCTGTTACCGTTGAAAATAATACCAAGGAGAGGTATTACTAGGAATTTAACTCTTTTAGCTTAGTAGACACATTAATGAATTTTATCTTGGTGACATTAGTTATATTAATGTCAATGGATGGAAGAGATACTTAAAAGTGTTGTGCCATGTACTTTTCTAATATTAAAGTCATTTGCACTTTATAAAGTGACTTTATGTGTAAAGTATTAAGTTTATTTTTCTAATATTAAAGTCAATTGCACTTTATAAAGTGACTTTATGTGTAAAGTACTAAGTTCACTTTTTCTAATATTTAAGTGAGTTAAGAAAATCACTTTATGAGGAAATAGAAAAAGGTACACAACTTGAAAAAGGTAATAGGAGGCTTTTAAGTAATGGGGCCAATTTGTGAGGGGGGTCACTTGGGAAAGTTAATTTCAACCACACATCTTGAGACTTGGAGATCAAATCTCATCCATTGAATCCTAGGTTTAGGGATTCAATCTTTTCTAAGAGATAAAAAGAAAAGGGGGAGCTCATTCTTATTATTCACACATGAGATTATTGAGAGAGCAAGAAGAGAGGAGAAAAGGAGATCTTCATGGAGGGTTTGCAGCTAGAGAAAGGAGGCTTGGATTTCTAGGAGGAGGCAACCATTGAGAAGCACGATTTTCAAGGAGGCAAGCATAGAATCGAGGGGACAGTCAACATAGTTCAACGAAGCAGCAACACATAAATCAAGGGTAGAGGCACGAGTTTTGACCCTGATGTGCACAAAATTCGAGAACAATTCCTCCATCGTTTGGGCTCGAATTTCAAGGCAGAAATCTCGAGTTTGTTGCTATATGCAACACAAATTTGCAGGCGTTTTCTGCTGATTTATGGTAGTATCAGATGTGCTCTAAGCCTCAAAATTTGTAGGAAGGCTTGGACACATGTATTCCACAATACCGAAATTATTTTGGGAAATTCCACCTGGAGACAGTTTTATTAAAACAATTAATTATTTTTAATGGGTACCTAAGTCTAAGCTTAGGAAATTAAAATAATTAAAGGGTATTATTCAAACTGTGGGTGAATGAAGCGAACAAAGTTCCTTCTACAAGTTAATTACTCTAGAAGACTTGGAATATAAATATATCCATGAGGATACAAATATTATAAATTAAATGTCTGAATAAGAATGAGAATGATGATTTACAATGAGAACGAGAGGCTTGCGTATATATCAGGCAAGTGTCTCTTCATGGAAAGTCATGTCTCATTTAGACATGCCTCTTTAACCTAATTACTAATTAACTAATAATTATTTATGCTTATTATCATTTACATTATTTATATATATATTTTATTTGTAACATTGCCTCTTTCCTCAAAAAGCTTTGTCCTTAAAGCTTGTTGATGAAGAAGGCTTGATCTCTTTTTTGGCTTCGAATGTCTTTCTGTCTCGGAATAGTCATCTTTGTCGATACAAGCTGATATGATCTTCTAAGTGACAAACAAAACTGTCACACTGAGAAGGGATCAGACCATCCCAGATTAATCTTCTGTATAGTATTTTGATCACTGGAATTTTGTAACGACTTGTCAGCATAAGACGAGATTGAATCCTATGTCATTATTATTTGAAACATCAATTTGTTGTTTCTAGTCTGAATGGTACCGATAGATAGCATGGTTGATTTGTCTATTCTCATGATTCAGATGCCTATAGGGAACATTTTTGGTTTGATTTTGCCTTACTGGGCATGCGGAAATTTTTATACTTTCTTCTGGTGAAGATGTTGTTGAGTTGGTTATGGAACATTCACTTGGGATGTTCATTGTTTGAATTGCAACATCTAAGTGTGTCGTTTCTTCAACTAACTTGTCTTCTTGAGTAGTCATATTCACTGGATCGGTATTTGTTCCCTTATTTTCAACGTGGATTGTTATGACTGGAGATTTCGATACTTCTTCTTGAGTGAATTGTTCCAACTTGTCTTTCAATGCTTCTTTATCATCCTTAAGTTTCTTAATTTTAGTGAGTAGATTTTGATTATGGTTTCTCAGACGTAAAAGTTCTTTGGTTTTTGATTCATCAATCTTATTTTCAGTGTTTTGGATTTTACGCTTTTCATCTTTTAAATCTCTGATTTGTTCTAATAAATTTTTATTAAGGTTCTTTAAACGCAAGGTTTCATCTTCTTGTTCTGATAAGTGCTTCTCGAGTTCCTTTTTTGTGACCTTAGTCTTCTTCACTTGCGCCAGTAATTTTTTGACGTGGTCCTTGAGACGAGAAATTTCTCTGTCCTTTTCCATTATTTCTTTGTAATGCATACCCACAAGATTTTTATGTTCGTGTTCTAACGGCTTCTTGTTTTGCTGAATTTTGGCTATTTTGCCATTCTCTTGATCTTTTAGCTGCACTTTCTTGGTACAATGGATTGCATCATTCTGTGGGAGTGATGATGGATGTAAAGAATTGAATAGGATTCCCTTCTCTTTCTCTCCTCAGCATATTGTCTCTTAAGTATTGTGATTACTTGTTCGACATCTCTTTGGAATTGTTTTTGTTTATTACTTAGAGATTCCATTTTTTTTCACTTCTTTTATCTGCCCCTTTGTTTATATATATATTTCAAATATTCTCTTTATATTATATATATATATTATTTTTTTTTAATATTTTAATATTTTTATTTTTTTTATTGTTATTCTTTTCTTCTTTTTTTAATTCTATTTCTTTATATATATATATATATTTGAATTTGTTTATTTTTTTTGGTTTTAATCTTTTAAAGAGAACCTTTATCTTAGAATATTCCTTTTTATTTAAATTTCCCTTTTCCTTTATATGTAACTATATAAAACTTATATCGTATCCTTTCTCTTTAAATAGGGAATTTATTTTATACTCCTATATAACTTAAATGTCTATACTTCTAATATTCCCTTTTTTAATTATTATAAAAGTATGCTTAACTTTCTTCTTCTTCAATCTTAAAAACTTAGAACTCTAAATGCTACTTTGATTTCACTTTTATTTAAGTCGTATGCACCTTCATAAATTTATATAATAGTGCTCCTTTTTTAATATTTACGTTCACGGCTTCTTATAGCTTATGGCTTATTACCCTTAAGATTCCACAAGGCACATCCTTTTGACCTGTGGTCAACGCCCTTCTCCGTTTGGCGAATATTGATAGGCAACTGCTTGATATTTAAGAATTTATAGAAATGCAGACAATGAAGCGAACAATGAACTTAACAGTTGATGTCGTGGGTGGCTCGGTTGATAGTGGCGGTAGAGGCACAGTCGACAAGCAGTAAACTGACGGCTATAGATGGTGGCCAGTGTGGGGTTTGTGGCATGTGGAGGAAGGCTATGGAGTGAGCAGGATAGAGCGCTAGATATTCCAAGTCGACAATTGTGTGTGTTTGTGGTGCTACGACAATTGTGGAACATACAATGTTGGTGTAGGTGGTGGCTGTAAGGAAGACGGTGGAAACGAGTATAGTGGTGGAAAAAGTAGGTGCGGACGGTGGCTGCAATATACTGTTTACGATTTTTATTTATTTATTTATTATTTTTTTATATATATGTGTGTTTTTTTTTGTAAACTTTATATATATTTTTACTTATTGACGTTTTTTTTTTAATATGGCCAAAGGCCTCTAATGAGTCAACAATGGAGAAACTCCCAGATTGCAACGAAATGCTTGAATTGCAACAACACTAAATTTGACAAAGAGTCGATGGCCAAGGGCCTGGATCGAAGAGCGTGGTTTTATGCAGTGGTTAAGCAGCCTAGAGGACCGAACTGCTCTGATACCAATGAAGCGAACAAAGTTCTTTCTACAAGTTTTACTCCAGAAAACTTCGAATATAAATATATCCATGAGGATACAAATATTATATATTAAATGTGTGAATAAGAATGAGAATGATGATTCACAATGAGAACGAGAGGCTTGCTTATATATCAGGGAAGTGTTTCTTCATGGAGAGTCATATTTCATTTAGACATGCCTCTTCAACCTAATTACTAATTAACTAATAATTATTTATGCTTATTATCATTTACATTATATATATATATATATATATATATGATATATATATATTATATATTTTATTCGTAATAGTGAAACTTCTAGAAAAAGACGAGGATCAAGCCAAAATGATCTAAGCCATTGATTAAAATCTAATGCCATTGGGTTTTAACTCAAGAATTATAAGAGGAGGCTTGATGGGCATTTGGAAAACACATCAGGGAGAGATAAAGGAATCAAATTTCTCAGAGAGGGCAACACAACAATTGATAGAGAGATAATCGAAGTGATTTCTTGCAGTGAGGAGCAGGGATAGTTCCGGTTGGAGAGTTTCTTGATCCAGGAATACATCGCAGAGGAGGCAAAGAGAGATCCAGAAGAAGCAACGTAGAGGCCACGCTGGGCAGTGTAGGCTGGCCTAGAAGCAACATAGAGGCCACGCTGGGTAGGGTTGGCCCAGAAGCAGTGCAGAGCCTGAGAGGAGATTCGTATTTTGCTAGAGAAGTAGAGTTCTAGATCCAAAAGCCGGGGTGTGAGACCGAGCGGGCAGAAGTTGAAGTCTCATAGGCAAATCGATCTACAGAAGGAGTGACACAGTCCCAAGAAGTTGTGACGCAGGGCCTACGCAGTGACTACACAAAGACAACAAGGGAGTAACCATTCTGTGGCTAGATCAGTCAAGATCACCAGTGATAGTGTGAGGTATATCTCACTCATCTCTCTGTCAGTCATATTCTCTATATTGGATAGCCAATAAGGCATCCAAAGATTGTATTAAGAAAACTATTGCTTAATAATACACACCCTCAGCTGCTGCACCGGTTTTCTCTCATTGGGTTTTTCCGAGGAGATTTGTACAAAAATAACGGTGTAATGCGGTGTGTATTTATTTCTTGCTCAGTTTCTTGTTTCCACATATAATTTAAATTGGTGAAGGCTGCAATGTATTAGTTTCGGTATTTGCTGTAGGAAGCAGTAAATAATTTGTTCAGTAATTAACAAATAGAAGGAACTTAATCAGTTTTTGTAGTGGAAAATTGGGTTTCCAAATTTTCACTTTTTCCAGGCATGAAAATCGAGGGACAACAGTTACCTCCAACACACAAAATCGAGGCATCTTTGGGCACAAATTTTGAGGAATCTACAACACAAATTTCAAGGTTGAGTTTGCACAGAAAACAAGGCAGATTTGGCACTGATATCAAGGAAACTTTTCTGGGCATGAAATTTGTAAATTTTGAAATTATTTTCAGTGGCCACAAATTTCCAGAAATTGAATTAAATGCTTCAGCTGAAAGTGATAAGTAATGTGGTTAATTTTTATGTACTTAGACTAATTTTCTCAAGTAATAAAATGATTTTTTGAAGACCGGTTTTCCCCAAAAGTCTGTGGGGTTTTTCCGGGGTCACCTTGACCAAAAATAAGTGTCTCTCATGCTTGAATGCTTGCATAAATTTAGCATTAATGACCGCTGATAGGAAATGTGTTAAATAGTAGAAGTACTTTTTGAATGTTTACAAATAATGCATTCTGAAATTTATATCAACATGACAAAACATGTGGGCTAGGTCATATGAACACATGCAAAATTGTAAACTGGGGTTAGGGTGCAGATTATTAATTTTCTACATGGTATCAGAGCTTAGTTGAGCCAAGTTGAGGCTTAGATCTTCATTTTTAGTCAGCTGATAATGAGGGCAGCAAGCTATCAAAGTCTTCAAATGGTGAACCATACCTTTGAAACATTGCCAAAAACCCAAAGATTTCAGCGGTTCAGAGGGAGAGTGATCTAGCTTCCAAATTTGCTTCATTTGGTTGGTTGTGGGGTCATGGCTATTGGGTTGAGAGTAGAGGACATATTGGTGGGGGCTGAAAACTCTGGTCCATGGAAGGAGAGGATTATGCTTTTACTGGAGGAGATGGAAGTTGTGCAACCGCACATTGATCTAGCTTAGTTGTTAGAGTTTACTAAGAAAAATGTGAAGGCAAAGAGGATCCTTCTAGATGCTATCAAGGATCATTTGCCCCCTCATGTTTCAGGAATGAGATATGCATATCAGATGAGGGAGTCCTTGGTCTCTTTGCACCAGAGCTCTAATGAGAACATGAAGATGGTGTTGAGACAAAAATTACGCAACACTAAGATGATCAAGACCGACAATGTTACATCCTTCCTCATCAGAGTCTTACAGGTGAAAGATGAGTTGGCTTCTATTGGAGAGACTATTCCAGAGGAGTAGTTGGTTCGTGTCACTTTAGAAGGGTTCACCGAGAAGTGGAATAGTTTTATCCACAACTTGGTGGATAGAGAGCATTTTCCTGCATGGAGGAGGATGTGGGATGATTTCCTTCAGGAGGAGATTAGGAGGAGCATGCGCAATGGCAGCAAGAGTGGTGAGGGAGGTGAAGAGGAGAATGTTGCTCTTGCGGCAAAGGACAAGAGGACAAAGAAGATCAAGAAGGGGTCTTCTAGTGGAGCAAAGCAGGATAAGGGGAAGTAGAAGGCTAAGGAGAAGGACATGGGAAAAGTGAAATTCTTTGCTTGTAGGAAGATGGTTCACTATGCCGTATAGTGTCGCAACAAGAAGGGTAAGAAGAAACAAGGCGTTGTAGCTAAAATAGATGTGGATGAGTTTGCAACTATGTTTGATTCAAAGTGTGCTTTGGTGGTGAGTTTAGCCACTCATGTCACATCTTCACGTGCATGGTTCGTAGATAGTGGAGCATCCTGCCATATGATCGGAGTTAGAGAGCACTTCACGAGCCTTTTGGAGGATGACATTGACTTGGAGGTTGTGCTTGGTGAGAACTCCAAAGTCAAGGCGAAAGGTATGGGGACAATATCATTTTAGAGGGAGTCATTACCTCCCGTGAAGGTGACTTATGTTCTTTATGTTCCAAGTTGAAGAAGAGTTTGATATCAGTTTCCAGCTTGGAGGACAGGGGGTATGAGGTACTGTTCTAGAAGGGACAAGTATTGTTGTATCCTAGAGGATCCACTATCGAGTTTTCTAGTGTGATTGGAGATTGCAACGGGAGAGTATACAGTGCCATGTTTCAGCCTCTTCGAGCTATGGTGGCTTAGATCAGTAATAGTGGTTTATGTGAGCTGTGGCACAAGAGGATGGCCCACTTACACCATGGTGCTTTCAAAATGTCGAGGGAGATGGTTACCGGGTTGCTAGACTTCGGCACTGATCATCATGATGTGTGCAGGGGGTGTGCTTTGGGAAAGTACACTACGACACCTTTCTAGAGCAGTGACAACAGAGCGACAAGTGTCCTTGATTTGATTCATTCTGATGTATGTGGCCCCATGTCCCATGTCTCATTGAGCAGATATGTTATGAATAATATCTATCTATCTATCTATATATATATATATATAATGATGATACTTGTAATTAGTAGTAATTAGTACTAAAGAGGCATGTTTAAATGGGACATGACCTTCCATGAAGAGGTACCTGCCTAGGGTATTTAAGCAGACCCTCACTCTCATTTGTATCATCATTTCTTACCATACATTTTAATATATATACTTGTATCTCAATGGATATCTACATATTCCAAGTCTTCTAGAGTATTTGACTTAAGTACGAACTTTGTTCGTTCCAAGATATGAATACTATGTGACGTTCATTGATGACCACTCTAGGAGGACTTGGATTTACTTTCTGAAGACCAAGGATGAGGCCTTCCTATGATTCCAAGAGTTTAAGGCTTTTGTGGAGAACCAAATAGGGAGGAAGATCACGGTGTTGAGATTAGACAATGGGGGTGAGTATACTTTAGCAGAGATGAGAGACTTTTGTGGGAGTGTTAGCATAAAGAGGGAGCTCATTGTGGCTTATACCCTTAGCAGAATGGGGTGCCAGAGAGGAAGAACAAGACCATTGTGGGTGTAGCTAGAGCAATGCTGCATGATTAGAGTTTACCTTTCTTCTTGTGGGCCGAGGCGGTTAACGCTGCTATTTATTTGCAGAACCAGAGCCCACACAGAGTCTTGGGTAGCAAGACGTTTTTGGAGATATATACCGACAAAAAGCCGAAAGTTGGGCACATCAGGATAGTTGGGTGCCTTACATATTAACACATCCCTAGGGAGCGTTGAAAGAAGTGTAACTAGGTTTAGTCTTCATAAATGTAAGTTTGACTTTTGTATTTATTCAAGAAAAGAGAAATTATTTTTATGATATTTGTCAATGAGTTTCTTGTTGATTGAATTAGGTCAAGCACATGTTTAAGTGCTTCTAGGAAGTCAAGAGTAAATTTATTCATGTAAGACCCTTTGAGGGCGTGTTACACTATGTATAAAATAGTATCAAGGTCAAAGGAATACCTCCAAGCAAAGTTCTAGTCTGCTCCATGCAACAATGTCATCCAAATGAAGCAAAAGGAAGAAAATATTGAAGATATGGTCAAGTCGGCTTGATGACAGAATGTCGGCCTAATGTCGACCTAAAAGAGGGACAATCCTCTATATATAGAGGTTGTCCACTCCCTCATAAAGGATATAACGCAAGCTCTGAAATCAACGAAGGTGGAAGTCAAGAAAGTGGAGGGAAAAGGCAAGTCTAAGGGTCTCCAAGGCAAGCAAAGAAAGGAGGAAGAAGACCGAAGTGTAGGGGACTGTTTCTAGGGCTAGAAATAGTCACACGTGCGAGGAGGAGGAGGACAGATTGTGGATATAAAAACAATAACTGTTCAGTGCAATATTCGTTGGTGTTTGGGCTAGATATTAGGCCTAAAAGGCCTCCCAAGTCAAGCGAAGAAGTCTCTCTCTCTAGTGAAGGTGAATAGACCCTGATTCACTAAGGGTACCCTCCACATGTGAGAAAACTAGGGCAGCAGAACAACAATATAGTCATACACCCATATCTCAAGAAGGATCTCGTTTGGTCAACAAAAGAAGAAGTCTACTTGAGCAAAGGATAGAAGAGGAACATCTCGTTTAGAAGGCTCACTCAAGGGAGGTATATCTCTAGACAAGAAACAAAGGAGGAAGAAGTGCCGAGGAGAAAAGTGCCGGAAGGAGGAAGTCTATGTGTTGGGGAACAAAGTGCGAAAAAGAGGATTGGACTTGACTTGTGTTTGGAGGACATCCTAGTCAAGGTTCTAGGGTTTGGCAATGATCAATAAGAAGCTTCAATAAGAGAAACTTACCAAAGGGTTTTCCTCTCTAAGAGAGAGAGGTTTTGGCCCTGGCAGAAAGCGAACATTTGTGTTCTTATATTTATGTTTTGGTAGCAGTTTGATGAAACACACACACTTATAATAAGAAGAAGATCAAGCTAAGATATTTGTAAGGGTGCTTCACATATTGTTATCAAGCAGTGAAAAATACTAACAAACACTAGTGCCCTTAATTCTTCAACAAGGAGAAGAGGACGAAGTTGGAACCCACAACAAAGAGAGGTATATTGATGGGTTATAGTGAGACCAACAGAGCCTACCATATATACCTTGTTGCACAAAGGAATATTGTCTTGAGGCAGGATGTGAGATTTCAAGAGGAGAAGGCTTTGAGGAGGTCTCGGGAGATTGATCAGGTAGAGCTGTAGGTTCCTCAGCAGGGGGCCACACCATAGGTTTTAGGAGCATTAGGTGGCACACTAGGATCATGAGGTTCACCTTTTTAAGGGGTGACAGTTTCAAAGAGCATAGCTCTGCTTGCTACTGGATCACCTAGTACAGGTTCATTTGGCATAGTATCTTAGAGTTCAGGATCTCCTTTGGTTATTTCAAAGCCTTCCTCACCAGGAGGTGAGGCACCAGATGAGGATTTTCCCTACCTCCACAGGAGACTACCACAGGGAAGAGGAAGCCAAGATGTGGCTTTGAGAGAGCTTGAAGGAGACTCAGGAGGCAGTGGGGAGACCCAAGTGGTCAGTGAGGGAGAGCAGACCGCCAAAGAAATTGGGTGGCTTTCTCGGAAATGTTGTAGAGACAGAGCCAACTAGTTTTGAGGATAGACAACAGATTTGGAGGGATGCCATGGTAGAGGAATTTTCCTCTATCATGAAGAATGATGTTTGAGAGGTAGTGCCACGTCTTGATGGGAAGTCAATTGTGACTTCTAGGTTGCTTTACAAGATCAAGCATGCTGCAGATGGTAGCTTTGAGAAGTTCAAAGCTTGGTTTGTGGCATCAGGTTTCTCACAGGTAGAGGGAGTTGACGATGAGGAGACCTTTGCACGATTGCTCTTTATACTCCATTAGAGCAGTGATATCTATAACAACTGAAATGGGATGGAGGATTCACCAAATGGATGTCAAGACTACCTTTCTCATTGGTGTTACAGTTATACAGGAGGAGGTGTACATTGAGTAGCCGAAGGGCTTTGAGTTGCATGGGAGTGTGTCTCATATGTGTATCCTGAAGAAAGGCTTGTATGCACTGAAGCAGGCATCGAGGGCATGGTACGAGGGGATAGATGCCTACTTGCAGCAATTGGGTTTTCGAGAAGAGTGATACAGATCCAAACCTATTCTTTATTTTGGTAGGTGACGATCCACTCATTTTGGTATTGTATGTGGATGACTTATTTATTACAGGCGAGGACAGTCTCATCCAACATTGCAAGAGAGATCTTGCTTTAGAGTTCGATATTGCTGATATGGGGTTGATGCATTACTTCTTGGGGATGGAGGTTTGGTAGGAGGATGGGCACATCTTTGTGGGCCAGGTTAGGTATGCAAGAGATAACTTGAGGAGATTTCATATGGATGGTTGTAGGCCTATGGCTACTCCTATGATCACCAACTAGAAGAAGCTGCATGATGTTGATTCCGAGTTGATGGTCCCACCTTGTGTCGTTAGCTGATCGGTTCATTGTTGTATCTAGTCAACACTAGACCAGATATTTGTTTTGCATTCAATACATTGAGTCAGTATATAATGGAGCCTAGTTGAGTACACCGGGTGGCTACAAAATATGTGTTGAGATACTTGCAGGGTACTGTGGATTATGGGTTGGACTATGTCAGATGTGATGGGGTCAGATTGATTGGTTGCACAGACTCAGATTGGGCTGGTAGTGTCAGTGACCAGAAGAACACTTCCGAATGTTGGTTCTCATTGGGCTCTACAGTTATGTCATGGTTCAGTAGGAAACAAAAGTTAGCAACGTTGAGCAACACAGAGGTAAAGTACATGGCAACTAGTCAGGTAGGATGCAAGGCATTATGGCTTTAGCAAGATGCTTCATGGACTATTTGATCAAATGCTGAGACCAACTACGATTTACTTTGACAATCAGAGTTGTGTATTAAATTCTTTGAGAATAAAGTATTTTACGATCAGTCAAAGCATATAGAGATCAAATACAACTTCATCAGAGACTGGGTTCAGCGAGGGGTTGTGAAGCTTGAGCATATATCTATTGATGAGCAGGTAGCCGACATTCTCACCAAGTCTTTGCCAAGAGGCAAGCATGTCTTTTTCAGAGACAGGATGGGAGTGGTGAGCAACACCTTCCTTGATAAGGAGTGTCGAAAATAATACCAAGGAAAGGTGTTACTAGGCATTTATCCCTTTTAGCCTAGTAGACACATTAATGACTTTTATCTTGGTGACATTTATGAGTTATATTAGTGTCATGGATGGAAGAGATACTTCAAAGTGGTGTACCATGTACTTTTTTAATATTAAAGTCACTTGCACTTTATAAAGTGACTTTATGAAGTGACTTTATGCGTAAAGTACTAAGTGTATTTTTCTAATATTAAATTCACTTGCACTTTATAAAGTGACTTTATGTGTAAAGTACTAAGTTCACTCTTTCTAATATTAAAGTGTGTTGAGAAAATCATTTTATTAGAAAATAGAAAAAGGTACACAACTTGAAAAAGGTACTAGGAGGCTTTTAAGTAATGGGGCCAATCTGTGAGGGGGGGTCAATTGGGAAAGTAATTTCAACCACACATCTTGATATTTGGAAATCAAATCTCATCCATTGAATCCTAGGCTTAGGGATTCAATCTTTTCTAGGAGATAAAAGGAAAAGGGAGAACTCATTCTTATTATTCACTTGTGAAATTATTAAGAGAGAGAGGAAAGGAGAAAAGGAGATCTTCAAGGAGGGTTTGCAGCTAGAGAAATGAGGGACAAATTTCTAGGAGGAGGCAGCCATTGAGAAGCACGATTTCAAGGAGGCAAGCATAAAAATCAAGGGGGAAGTTAGCACGTAGTTCGAGGAAGAAGCAACACAGAAATCGAGGGCAGAGGCACGAGTTTTGAGGCTACTGTGCACAAAATTCGAGGATGGTTCCTCTATTGTTTGGGCTCGAATTTTGAGGCAGAAATCTCAGATTTGCTGCTATAGGTAGTGCAGATTTCAATGTGTTTTCCAGGCACAAAAATCAAGGGACAATAGTCACCTCCAGCGTAGAAATCGAGGCATCCTCAGGGACAAATTTTGAGGCATCTACAACACAGATTTCAAGGCTGAGTTTGCATAGAAAACGAGGCAAATTTGGCACTGATATCAAGGCAACATTCATGGGCATGAAATTTGTAAATCTGGAAATTATTTTCAGTGGGCACAAATTTCCAGAAATTGAATTAAATGCTTCAGCTGAAGGAGATAAGTACTGTGGTTAATTTTTATGTACTTAGACCAATTTTCTCAAGCAACAAAGTCATCCTTTGAAGACCAGTTTTCCCCAAAAGGCTGTGGTGTTTTTCTGGGGTCACCTTGACCAAAAATAAGTGTCTCTCATGCTTGAATGCTTGCACAAATTTAACACTAATCACAACTGATAGGAAATGTTTACAAATAATGCATTCAGAAATTTATATCGACATGACAAAACATGTGGGTTTGGTCAAATGAACACATGCACAATTGTAAACTGGGGTTAGGGTGCAAATCATTATATATCTACAGTTACAATTACTTGTTGATTTGGGGTAGCATCAGATGTGCTCTAGGCCTCAAATTTTGCAGGGAGGCTTGGGCACATGCATTCTAAAGAACCCAGAAACCGTTTTGGGAAATTCCACCTAGAGATGATCTTATTAAAATAATTAATATTTTTAATGAGGTTCCTAATTGTAAACTTATGAAAATTAAAATATTAATGGGTATTACTCTAATTGTGGGTGAAACTTCTAGAAAAAGACGGAGATCAAGTCAAAACGATCTGAGCCTTTGCTTAGGAATTAATCTAGGGTGTTGGTTGTCCAACAGGAAGGTATAAGAAGGGGCTTGAGGGTCATTTGGAAAACACACCGAGAGATCAAGAGATCGAATTTCTGAAGTGAGAAGTTCTTAGGAGGAAATTTTGATCGAAGAGATCCTTTACAGTAGAGGGGTAGAGACAGTGATTTAGAGGAAGATTTGCAGATCCAGAGAGGCAGCAGCAAGAGGCTAAGTTATTCCCAGTGCAGGAACTTGCGAGTGCAGGAACTTGCGAGTACAGGAACGCGCGTGTAGGAACACGCGAGTGTAGGAATGCGAGTATAGGCAACACAAGTGCCAGGGTTGCTTAGGGAATATCTCTGCCATATTTTCTTGCTGTTTGGATTGTGAGTTGGGCATCCTAAGATGTACTCAGATTTCCCTGCTGCATAATAAAATAAAACCTTCACTGCTGCATCGGTTTTCCCAAGTTGAGTTTTTTCCGGAGACGATTGTCCAAAAATAACTGTCATTGTGGTTATATTTGTGCCAATGTATTTCGTTACATTTACTTTCTGCAATGTTTTAATTGTGAAGGCTTCAGTAGAATATATTTCCATATTTGTCGTAAGGATATTGTAGATAACTTATTTCTGAGGTAATAAGTAGAAGAAATAATATTAACCACTGCAGTATTTGCATTGGTGTGTTCTCCATCTACTCATCGTCCTCTTCTCATAATCTCCAATTGGGACTCCAACAACCAAGATTAAAACTTAATCAATGGCAAAGATAATTTCCAAATCGATCCTTTGGGTTTTGGAAAACTCCTATGTTTTGGCCTCTCCCCAACATTTGTAGACTAGAACACCTTCGATGCTACAAAAACTAACAAAGATCAACGGAAAATAGGATAATTGTGACCCTTATCTTACTGCAAGTCGTATCCTGTCTATTTTCCTGACGATAAGATAGTTGTGATCCTTACCTTCCATGGTAAGTTGTATCCTGCCTATTGTCCTTGGATATAAGGTGGTAGCTAGGCTCCCCTATGATGATTCTTCTTCTTTAGAGAAAGACATCATTGTTCAACTGATGATCAAAGGAATCAAGTTGAATCAAGATGTGATGAGATGGATATTTTGTTTATGCAACTAAAATGAAAGTAATGAGATTTAACTTGGATACTAGTAGCGTTTGAAGATTGATCTCCCTTACCTTTGATTATGGATTATTCGTTTTCTATGTGATGAGATGAGATGGGACGAGATGAGACATGAGGCAATAGACCTGTACATCCGAAATGAGACCTATAATGTAGATGTAAATTCTTCTCTAGATGAGAGAGAGTGTTGAAAATAGAGGCAACTATGGGACTCATTTCCCCATAGAACCCATATGCTCCAAATAGAATTCATATATATATATATATATATATTTATTTTTTTATTTATGTTATTTTTTTTTTTTTAAATTTTGTGACTCGAGGACCTAGCAGCCCGCCTGACACGTATTAGTAGTAAACTTGTGGGGGTCTACAACCTGCACTCCTCTCTATAAACTAGGTCACAAACATGGGGATTTGAACCCGGGTCTTTCGAGTTTCAACGATTTCACATATCTCAGATTACTAATTGAGCTGCTCCCCCGAGACAGAATTCAAAAAAATATTATTATTAATATGGGCAAGAAATTTCTAAAAGAAAAATATATTTATATATAT
>APFE030228311.1:117380-133703 GCA_000404065.3 Pinus taeda
ATTTAATCTTATTTGGAGCAAATTCAAATTTATGTGACTCCCTCCATAATTTCAAAGTCGACTTGAGCAAAGGTTACGTCAAATGACTCCTCATCGAACTATATATTGACTATGATTCTCCATCAATCCAGTCGGAAAGGTAATGATCTTTGTATGGTCCAGATAATCTTCTCTAAAGGCTCACACTAACCTCCTTACTCGTACTTCAAGATTCTTGCACGACACGTAATTACTAGTAAACTTGTGGGGGTCTACAACCTGCACTCCTCTCTATAAACTAGGTCACAAACATGGGGATTTGAACCCGGGTCTTTCGAGTTTCAACGATTTCACATATCTCAGATTACTAATTGAGCTGCTCCCCCGAGACAGAATTCTAAAAAAATATTATTATTAATATGGGCAAGAAAATTTCTAAAAAGAAAAATATATTTATAATATATAAATATATATATATAATCTTATTTGGAGCAAATTCAAATTTATGTGACTTCCTCCATAATTTCAAAGTCGACTTGAGCAAAGGTTACATCAAATGACTCCTCATCGAACTATATATTGACTATGATTCTCCATCAATCCAGTCGGAAAGGTAATGATCTTTGTATGGTCCATATAATCTTCTCTGAAGGCTCACACTATCCTCCTTACTCGCACTTCAGGATTCTTGCATTTACTTCTCTATGGTTGGATAAAAGTGAGTCATAAGGCTGGGTTATTGTTGGTGCTTAAGTGACTTGAGGGTTGGTTGTACAGTGGTTTGAAGAGCTAATCACTGTGAGAAGTTGAGCTAATATACAGTGGATTGGAAGGGCTAATCCACTGTGAGAAGTAGATGTTTTGGAAGTTGATGCATGCTTGTAATTAGAGGAGTAATTACACAGTGAGTAGCTGATGTGCAGAGGCATTAAAGGTGTAATAAATCTGAGAAAGGTGGCAAAGGACCTACTAGGTGTTCAAGACAAAAAGGACTAAAAGGGTTGTAAGTGAACGCCATCCTCAACAAGTAAGTTAAGATTTGTTCTTGTTATTGGGCAGATTGATAGTCAAACATTAGTGACATCAATACCTAGCTTTTCCTCGTATTAGGGTTTGTAAGGGCCATTATCCCTAGTACGAGAGCGCTATGTTTGTCTTATTAAAGTTGTAATAAAAACAAGTTTTGGGTCTGCAAAAATAGTGAACTTTGTTGATTCACTGTTGTTACATATCCATTGTGCAAAGTGCTTAGAGTTGTGGGTATTTCAATGTGTTTATGATCATGATTAGACATAGATCTGATTCTGAAGTACTAGGAAACATCAACACAATACATATTCGCAAATGAGCAGATTGTGGACATACTTCAAAGACGAGCCTAGCTTGGTGCTGAATGTTTCCCTCATTTGAAGGGCATGATGAGGTCTTTACAAGATTGGGCTAACCATCTCCTAAAGCGATAAAGGACTTTGATTAGGTCATAAAGGACCTTGACCAAGGGGAGATGAATACAATCACCTTTAAAAGGCAAAAGGTTTTAGCTAGGCCATAAAGGACTTTGACCAGAAAGGTGAATGGCCCAAGGCAATTACAGGGGCAGTTATAAGATACATTCATCTCTGAAGCCATAAGGACTTGGCTAGGTCGACAAGAGGTGAATGTCTTAGGGACATTATAAGATTGGACAAATCTTCTCATTAGAAGCCAAAAGGGCTTGGCTGCCAAAAAGACTTGGCTATGTCAACTAAAGGAGATAGATGTAATTCACCTTTGAAGCCAGAAGGACTTTGACCAGAAAGGTGAATGGTCCAGAGGAAAATTCCCTCCAAAAGCTAGAAAAATTTGAATGCCTAGGCTAGCTCATTACTAAAGGAGATTGATACATTTTCCTAAGGAGCCATAAAGGACTTTGCCCAACCCTGGATATATGAGGAGTTACATTGATCACTCCAGGATGGAGTTATCTATAGACATGCATCAATATGACAACCTCTAAAACTCTTCTTAAATAAGGAGAAATTTCAACTAATGGAGAATTTGTTGCATACAAGGAGAATACCTCCCTCGCTAAGAGAGAGTCTTGATTTTTGTGTAGCATTGAGAGGTATTCTTGCATGCCAAGAGGCCTCCTAAGTTGGCTTGGAAAATTTATGGAAATTAAAATAAAATAAATTTTATTTTTGGGTTTCAGGTAGGCTCAAAAGGGATAAATCAACCCCACCATAAAAAGGTGTGTCCCTTGGCGGTAATTGCACCCATTTGACTTGTATATATACACATGATGTGAAATTTCATTTGTCTCATTTACTCATCATATCTCTTATATAGAAGACACTCATGGAAGCTGAAAACAGATGAAATGGCTAAAGTTTGGACTAGATTTTTGGCACAAATTTGTAGATATTTTATTGTAAACCTTGCTGAAGAAGAATTTCTCCTAGAAGAAGAGTTGTTGGATTTTCTCCCAAGTTTGGGTTCCCCAAGGAAACTTTGTTGTCTCTATTGTGCATGGTTGTCTCTTTTGCTTCTACTGTTTTCACTGTATTACTGTTGATATTTTCTGTGTATAATTGCTTAATGATATATGTGTCATAAGATAAATTGACTGAAGATCATTAGAAGTAATTATTAGGTCAGGAAATTGGTTTCTACTAGGTTTATTGTTGAAAAGTTCAACAATTGTTGGGTGTAAGAGGGACTTGGCTTTGGAGTTTGAGATGAAGGATCTTGGCTTGATGCATTATTTCTTTGGATTGGACGTGTGGCAAAGACAATGTGAGATCTTCCTCGAACTAGGGAAATACATAGTTAAGATCTTGAGGAGATTTAGTGTGATTGATTGCAATTCCATGGCTACACCTATGGTAACAAATCTGAAGGAGCTAAATGATTCCACCCTAGATTCAGATTTGGTGGATCGCGCTATGCCCAGGGAGTTGATTGGATCCTTGATGTACTTGGTTAGCATACAACTAGATATTTGCTTTGCAATGAGCACCTTGAGCCACTTCATGTTTGAGCCGAGTTATGTACATTGGGTTGTAGTGAAGCATGTGTTGAGGTACTGACATGGTATAGTTGGATATGGTTTGAGATATATCTCAGCTAGTGAAGTGAGGCTGTAGGGATATACCGATATTGATTGGTCAAGAGTGCAGTGAACACAAAGAGCACATCGTGGTGATACTTCAAGTTGGGATCAACTATGATATATTGGTTTAGCAGGAAGTAAAACTCTGTTGCACTCACTTCAATAGAAGCAAAGTATATTGCAACCAGTGTCGCAAGTCAAGAAGCACTGTGTCTTTAGAAGCTTCTTGTAGGACTATTTGATCAGGTGCTAGAGACAACCTTGAGACATTGTGATAATCAAAGCTATGTCAAGCTTTCAGAGAATCTGGTATTTCATGACAGGTCGAAGCACATTGAGATCAAATATCACTTCATTCAGACATGGTGCAAGAGGGAGCAGTGAAGCTCCAATACATATTCATAGCCGATTAGATTGCAGACATCCTCACCAAGCCTATGTCTAGGGGGGAGTTTGTGTACTTTAGACACGAGCTTGGTGTGATGCAGAATGCCTCCCTCACTGAGAGGGAGTGTTGATGTTTTTGTAGTTTGAAGCATCGGGAAGACATTCTCCCACGAGGTCATGTTGATTTGACTAGGGAAGAATGATACATTCACTCATTAGGGTCATGTTGATTTGGTCCCCACAAGGCCATGTTGATTTGACTATGGGTGAATGGCCCGGGGCGGACATTTTATCATTGGGGCCATGTTGATTTGGCATCCATAGGGTCATGTTGATTTGACTAGGGGAGAATGATATATTCACTCATTAGGACAATGCTGATTTAATACCCGTAGGGCCATGTTGATTTGTCTATGGGTGAATGGACCAAGATACTCACATTACCTGCTTCAGGATGGAGTGATCTATATCTATAGACATGCATGTGAGGAAACACCATATCACCATATCAAGACTTTCACATGGGGCTCAATGAAGCTGACAATCTCAGTGACTTTGTTCCACAAACTATGAGCAAAGACAAATGTTTTCACAGACATCGCTTCTGGTTTTGTGCCATCTTTCCAAAATACCCATTGTTGGCTACAAAACATTCTTCTCAAAGCTTGGTACTCATACAAAAGGCTTTGGAGGGAAAGAAAGTTTGTAGCAAACCATGTGACAGGTGGGTGACTAAGCTCACCCTATGTGAATTCCCTCATAATGTTCAACACCCAAGCATGATTATAAATATACTTGGTAATATGCTTGCATTCTTGCACAAATCTTGCACCCACTCCAACCTCCCAATGTCCTCTAGCATCAAGTCTATGCAATGGGCAGTGCATGGAGTCCAAAAAATGGTGGGATATTTGGCACAAAGCAACCTTCCTGCTGCCACATAATTTTCTGCATTGTCTGTGATTACTTGGACAACATTTGCAACCCCAACTTCCTCCACCACATCAACCAACAATGAAAAAAATCAAATGTGCATCTTTTACATTTGCAGATGCATCAATGGGTTTTAGGAACATGGTTCCTTTATGACAAGCTACAACAAAATTTATTATTGTCCACCAGTCAAACATAATTGTACAACTTGTAAATTTCCATGAGCTTTTAATGCTCGCCAATTGTTCCTTGACACACTCAAGCTCCTCATCTAGCCCTTTCCCCCTAAGTGCATTATAAGATGGGGCTTTGTATCCAGGGCCAAAACATGCAATGGCATCCACCATGGGCTGATAAAAATAAGACTTTGCATAGTTGAATGAAAGAATGTTATGGTACCAAAGCCTCCTCACTGACATATCTGCCTCCTTCCTCTTCTCTTCATTGAAACTGTCCAAGGTTGGTTGAGATCCTGGAGTTGTACGAGGACTGAAGAAAGAAGATGTTATACTCCTGTTTGCCACAACACTTGAAGATGAGTTATCGATACATGGACTTTGAAACTGTGCTTCACTCTGAGATGAAGATCTACCTATCCCAACAATCTCATATTTCCTTCTTGCCCTCTTGGTGTTGGAAATGCTGGGGGGGGGTGAATTAGTATTTCTTTTTAATTATTCTTGTTATTACCAAAAGCACATATACATATATAACACAGAAATAGATAGCTGGAATTAAAGCTTTTATTAACACAAACAATGGAATGAAATAAATACAATATATATATATATATATAATTTATATATATATAATATAATATATATATATATATATAATTGGTTGCAATTAGTTGCCAAGCTCCAACTTGGACTTCAATGAGGCTCCAACCTCAAGAGCACCAACTCTGTCTTGCAATAGTTATGCACTTAGGACCACCAACTCCCAAGGATTTCAATCCTATTCAGTTCTGAGGCTCCAACCTCTTGGGCTCCAACCCAAATCTGGTATCAACTATTTTGCTGTAGTTCTCTGCTCCCAAGCTTGTTGAGCTTTTGATTTACTCCTGTTCTCTTGCTTCTCTTGCTTCTCCTGCCTCTACTTTGGCTTCTTCTCACTCTGATTATTTGCTATACTTCCTTGTTTTTCTTGCCTTATGTATCCCTGATGCCTTTGACAGTTTGTTTCTGCTTTCCACCACCTCTTTGGCTTCCTCCTCGGTTGTTGTAGTTTCCTCTGACTCACTTGATCCTTTGGCTTCCCTCCTTGGTCGCTGTGGCTTTGTCTGCGCTGTTCGAGTTCACTGATACTCTAGGGACACGTAAATTCATAAGAGAGGTCCAAAAGAGAACACAGAGAAATCATGTTCCATGTTACACAAAAACAATGTTCATTTTTTTAATCATTATGGACATACACATGATTTTACAGTGTAACAGAGATATTATGTCCCAATCGCAATCTCAATCGCCATGATTCACCCCATTGAACTAACGTTCAGCCTCTTGAACCATCAGAACAGTTATCATAAGCCTTTTGGCCTAAAAAACCCCGCGTAATACAGTTACTGAAATACACAGGAAAATTATGAAAAATGTGACCAAAACTCTAAAGGGCGGACTTCAAATATATTTCACCCGCAACTATTCCTGTATTGGATTTGCTACATAAATCACAATCGGCGATCAAGGCTTCCGGGGCTTTTCCTTTGTATTTTGGTCTTTACATCGAAACCGCTAAAACATTAAAAAACCTTTACGCGCGGAACTCAAGGTTTATACAGTCGGGTTTATAAAACCTATTTGGTCCAGCTGTGCAATCGCAATGGGCAAAATGAGGCTTTTGGGGCACCTTTATATATTGACCTCATAACATCGCTGATGGTTGACGAGCTGATCCTTTTGCGCATGCGATATAACACTAAACCTACCTTATTGTTGTCGTCGGGTCCGCAACGTATATATCGCAGTCAGGGGTTTGGGATTATGGGTTTTGGCTTCCAATAGTGTTAAACACACACACACACACACATATATGTATATATATGGGTTTATGCCTCCGATAGTGCATTTGTTTGCATTTACACTATATAGCTCCCGATACCTCCCGATAGTGTATTCTATGGCATATATGGCTCTCGGTAGCTCATTTGCATGCATATGACCCTTTTGTGGCATACCTTGCTCCGATAGCTCCTAATAGCTTTGTCTGCTTCCTCCATTGCTCCGATGGCTCTGTTTGCATCCTCTGGCTCCTCGAATATTGCCATATTGACATCAATGACAATCTTTTTCAACAATCTCCCCCTTTGTTATTGATGGAAATATTCTTATGCTCTCCCCCTTTGACATCAATGGCAAAGGAATGCACACAGATTGCCCTTGTTGAACTGCTTCCCCTATAGAACTGCTCCTCCTGTCCTGCAACCTCTTTAGGAATGAACTTGAGTGATGCTAAAGGGATAACCCCTATCTTTTGACGCAGATGTTCAAATGCCTCTCTAGGAAGAGGTTTTGTGAAAATATCAGCTATCTGCTCCTTAGTACTGATATATTCCAAGACGATGTTTTGTTCAGCTACTTGGTCACGAAGGAAATGATGCTTGATTTGTATGTGTTTGGTCCTTGAGTGCATCACTGGATTTTTGCTGAGATTGATAGCACTTGTGTTGTCAGAATAGATGGTAATCGGTTGATCTGTACCTATGTTGACATCTTTTAGAGCTTCCTTCATCCATAGTATTTGAGTACAACAGTCTGCTGTATCTATATACTCGGCTTCAACTGTGGATAATGATATGGATGTCTATTTTTTTCTGAGCCAAGTTACTAAAGAGTCTCCCAGAAAGAATGCATTTCCACTCCTACTTTTTCGATCATCTACACTTCCAGCCCAATCAGCATCGATGTATGTAGTTACAGTTAGAGTTGAGCTCTTAGGGTACCAAAGACCAAAATAAGGAGTTCCTTTCAGGTACCTAAGAATTCTTTTTACAACTAACAGATGGGATTGTTTGGGAGCTGATTGAAATCTTCCCACCATTCCTACTGCCTGCATTATATCGGGTCTTGTAGCAGTTAAGTACAGAAGGGCTCCAATTATTGACCCGTAATGAGTTGCATCTATTGGAGGGGAGTCATCATCTTTGCTCAATTTGCAGTTTGTGGCCATAGGTGTGCTCATGGGTGCACAGTCCTCCATTCCATATCTTTTAAGAATGTCCTTTAGATATTTGTCTTGAGATATAAACAATCCTATTCTAGTTTGAGATACTTGAAGTCCAAGGAAGTGAGATAACTCTCCTATCATTGACATCTCGAATTCTCTTGACATGTTTTGAGAAAATTCATGGCTCATTTCATCATTATTGCTAGCAAAAATCAGATCATCAACATAAACAAGTGTGACTAGGAACTGACCTTCATCCATCTTTATGTAGAGATTACTTCCTGCCACTCCCTTCTTGAAGCCTTGTTGTTGTAGATAGTGATCCAGTCTTGCATACGAAGCTTTGGGTGCTTGTTTCAATCCTTATAATGCCTTTTTCAACGTACAAACTAAGTTTCTTTCTTCCATCAGACCAAATCCTTCTAGTTGCTCCATGTAGACTTCTTCCTTGAGTTCCCCATTCAGAAATGCTGATTTTATGTCCATTTGATAGATTTTGAATCCTTTTGAGCAAGCAAATGCTAAAAACATCTTGATAACTTTCATACGAGCTACTGGTGCAAATGTTTCTTCAAAGTCAATTCCTTCAATTTGTGAATAGCCTTTGTAGACAATCCTTGCCTTGTTTCTAATAACTTGTCCTTCTTCATTCATTTTATTGTGAATACCCACTTGGTTCCTATTATGTTTTTATCCTTTGGACGAGGTACCAGCTCCCATGTCTCGTTCTTCTCAATTTGGGACATTTCTTCTTCCATGGCTTTTACCCAATGAGGATCCTTACTTGCTTGTGCAAATGTTTCTAGTTCTATCATGGATAGAAGAGCAATAACGTTTCTCTCTGGTGTAATTGTCATCCTTCTTCGGGTTTGCATCCCTTCATCTCTATTGCCAATAATCTGCTCTTCTGGATAAACTTCATCTTTGAAGGGCTATGAGATGGTTCTTTTTCCTCTTCATCTTCTTCCTGATCAATTTCTTCTTCTTTAGGTTCTTCTTCTTAAATGAGAAGATCATCTTCATGTTCTTCAATTTCTCTTTTTGGAAGATCTTCATCAATCTTTACATCAATGCTTTCCACTATTGTCCTTAGTCGAAAATTGTAGCACTTGTAAGCTTTGCTTCGTGAAGAGTATCCAAGGAATATCCCTTCATCAACCCGAGAATCAAACTTTCGTGGTGAGCCATCATTGATTTTTATGAAGCACTTGCTTCCAAAGATCTTGAACTACTTTACTGAAGCAGGTCTTCGTTTCCATAACTCATAAGGAGTTTTTTCACAATTTGGTCTTAATTGGGTTCGATTCAAGGTATAGACAGCTGTCCCGACTACTTCTCTCCAGAATTTAGGCTGCAAGTCTGCTGCTAATAACATTGTTCTTTCCATTTCTTGGATTGTTCAGTTTCTTCTTTCAACTACCCCATTTTGTTGACGTGTTCTGGCAGTAGAGAATTCCCTTTTAATTCCATGAATATTACAAAACTCATTAAACTCTTTTGATGTGAATTCTGCCCCTCTGTCTGTTCTGAGGCACTTAATTTTGCAGTCCTTTTCATTTTCTACAAGAGCTTTTAAATTCTTAAAACATTCAAAAGTTTCAGATTTATATTTTATAAAATATATCCACGTCATTCTAGTATAGTCATCAACAAATAAAACAAAGTTCCTTCTCCTTGGAGTGCTTGATTTCTAGTTGGTCCACACAAATCAGCATGGATGATCTCCAAGGGCGTTGAAGTAGAGAGCTCCTTGGTATTGTAGCTAGTTCTATTAGAATAATGCTATTTAGTGTTTAATGCTCATTCTTATTAGCTGTTTCTATTTTTATCATATTAGCAGTTTCTTAGAAGAAAAGAAACTGGTTGTTTCTATTTCCTAATAGAAACTTGATGTTTCTATTTTTTGTAAATATCTCTGTATTACTTATTGAGCGTCATTTGCTCATGAAAATCAATTCAATTCATTCATTGATTATGGTATCAGAGCTTTGGTATTTTTCGAAATAATTTTTCATAGCTTGAAAAATCCAATGTTTCATTTCGAAATTGCTCTTTTGTGGATTTTTTTTTCTTTAGTTTCCATTTAGGGTCACCTGCAATCGATTAATCGTGGTTACGTTCAGTGAAGCATTCCTCGTCCCAGCACTACACACTGCCTCTGTTGCTTGTGAAGTTTTTTTGCGTGGCTGCGGAAGTAACGTCAGCAACGGATAGAAAAGTGACTAGTTTCCTGCATAAATCTCGCATCCTCCTGCTCGAGAATCGAAGCCAGGGCATGCAACAGATGAGGATTAGGGGTTGAGCGTGCAAAAGCTATGATCCAATTCTCTAAATCATGCACTTTCTGACCAATACCATTGTCGATAGACTGCTCCACGATCTGGTCCATTTAATCTGCCTTCGTATTTGCATTATTGGGCTTCTTGGCATCTGCATTGTTGGGTTTCTCCAGCGCGGACGACAAGGATCGACGATCTTAAGATTTTGACGGCGTACGAGGTGGGGATGTGAGTTCGAATCCCCTCGGGGTTTGGAATTGTGATTATTAGTGCTGGTTGGTATTTTGAAAAATGAAATATAAACAACATATTAAAAATTTAGGCCCAACGTGCTGAGTTTTCATATTGCGGGTATTATTACTGGGCAAACGATGGATTTTATTTAGTATACAAGTTCTTGCTGGGCTGTTATTTTGCGTGATATAACAGAAACTTGAGAAGATAACCTAGGCAGTTGCCAAGGCAGGGATATTACTTGTTGGCTGTGTAATATCAAGCAACTTTCACCATTCTGAAGCTGAGATCCAAGCATACCTTCTAGCGTAGGGTATCATTTGTCCATAATTATTACGATTTCTATTTCTATTTTGCATCAGTGTCTGTCAATTTTTTTTGTCAGTTTTTCAGTATCTTGGGAAATGTGCAGATGGTCTCACTATCTAATTTAATGTTGGAAGGTGGTGAGTGCTTTAATGGCACAAATTATAACATCTGGAAATAGAGAATGTTGACCTTTTTTGAATATAGGCGTCTTGACCAGCTTGTTCTGAACAAAGAGCTTCGTCTTGGTACAGCTGGCACCGATCAAGATAAGTTTGATGATCGAAATTGAGAGGCTGTTATGCTTCTCAAACATTCTGTGACTGATGATTAGTTACCTCAAATCCCTTCTAGCAAGACAGCTGCCGACATTTGGCAACATTTGGAGTTGCATGAGACATCCGACAAGAGCATAGCTTTTTTTCTCAAAAATCAGTTGTTCTCCATCATGATGGAAGAACACATGTCTTTACAGGAACATCTTAACAAGATTAAAGACATTCGAGATCAGCGTGAAGCCATTGGTCGGACCATGGAGGAAGAAGATATGGTAGTCATTACTCTGAAATGTCTACTTAAACCTTATGAGCATTTCATAGAAACACTTAACATTACATCCACTAATGTTGATCTGAAGTGTCTAGAATTATGCACCAAACTCATGTAGCAGGATCGTTGGAAACAACAGTTTGATAGTGGTGCTTCATTAGCCTCCTCAGAAAATGCTTTTGCTGCCAAATATCAGTCCTCTCAGCCCTTTAAGAAGAAAGGTTCTTCTCAGCCTTTTGATCCTGCTAGGAAGAAAAATGTGCAGTGTAATTATTGTCACAAGTTCGGCCACATGAAGAAAGATTGCTGACAGAGGATTGCTTCTAAACAAAAGAAACAGGGAGGGCCCCATCAGACAGCGAATGTGGCAGAACATTCTGAGCTGACAGAATTTGCCTTTTACGCCTTTATGGCTAAAAGGTCTTCAGATCATGTCCTGTCTTCAGCCTAGTACATTGACTCTTGTGTATCACGCCATTTATCTCACAGGCGTGACTGGTTTATTAACTTCTCACCTTTCAGTGATTCCATGGTATTCGGCGGAGGTGAAGAGTACATAGTGGTTGGCAGAGGTACAGTTTAGATCCAGTCTGGTGGGTGCACACTCATCTTCCTGAATGTGTGCTATGTTCCTGGTATGGAAACTAATTTGTTGTCTGTCAGCCAGATTATGAGGAACTCTCCTCAGCTTGATGTAGTGTTCAGTGCGCACAAGTGCTCCATTATCGACAGGGAGACTAGTCTTACGGTTGCTGTTGGCCTAGAGGATCATGGTCTATACAAGCTTCTTGACACTGGTGATTCTCCAGAAGTGGCTCTAGCAGCTTGTGTTTCTCCCATCAGCACTCTGTGGCATCAACGATATGGGCATCTAAACATGTAGTATCTCTCTCAGCTCTCTCGGGAGGGACTTGTGTCAGGGTTACCTGATATTCAGACTCAGCAGTTGGGAGTTTGCGGCGCCTGTCAAGCTGGCAAGCAACATCAGTCTTCATTCAAGGATGGAGAATCTTGGCGCGCATCTAAGGTACTCCAGTTAATTCATGTTGATATTTGTGGTCCTATGAATACATCTTCTATTACTGGTTGCAAATATTTTTTGCTTATTGTAGATGATTTCGGTAGAAAGATGTGGGTGTATTTTCTGAAATATAAATCTGATGTATTTAGTATCTTTCAGAAGTTTAAATCCTTAGTTGAAAAAGAGTTTGGCTGTAATATCATAACACTTAAGATAGATAACAGGGGGGAATTTTGTTCTTTTGCTTTCTCCAACTTCTATGATATTCATGGCATCAAACCCCTGATAACTACACCCTACACTCCTCAGCAGAACAGTATTGTCGAATGCCGCAACCGTATGGTTGTTGAAATGGATCGTTCCATGTTACAACACAGGAGTGTTCTGAACAAATTCTGGGCTGATGCAGTGTTTACTGCTGTCTATCTTCTTAACCGATCACCTACTGAGGTTGTTAAGGGGAAGTCTACATGATGTAGCCTCCAGGATTCAAGGTTGCCGGTCAAGAACAGAAAGTGTGTAGATTAGTTAAAGCAGTCTATGGATTGAAACAAGCTCCTCGGGCTTGGTACATGAAAATTGATTAGTACCTAACAGATCATGGCTTTCTGTGGACCCATCTGATGCAAACTTGTATATCAAGCATAGTGGTGATGATATTTTGTTTGTGGCTATCTATGTGGATGACCTTATCTTTACTGGCAGTTCAGAACATTTGATCCATGGGATCAAATAAGATTTGTGCAGCACCTTTGATATGACAGATTTGGGACTCGTTCATTACTGTCTTGGGGTTGAAGTCTGGCAGACTAAGAACAACATCTTTCTCCCTCAGTCCAAGTATGCCAAAAATCTTGTGGACAGGTTCAGAATGCATGATTGCAAACTTGCCATGACTCCTATGGAACCAGGGCTCAAACTTTCAGCTTAGTCAGCCTCACCCCTTATGGATGAAACTTTATTTAGGCAATTAGTGGGCAACCTCATCTACCTTACTGCGACTAGACTTGACATCAATTTTGCAGTGAGCTATATTTCCTGCTTCATGTCAGCTCCTAAGACTGATCATTGGATAGCAGCGAAGCGTGTGCTGCGTTATGTGCGTGGCACTCCTGATTATGGACTTCTGTACGCTCAAAGTTCCGATCCTATACTTAGTGGTTACACAAATTCTGAATGGGCCGGTTTAGTTGATGACCGTAAATTTACAGCTGGGTATGTGTTTAGTCTAGGATCCGGTGCTGTCACCTGGACTAGTAAGAAGCAACAGGCAGTGGCTCTCTCCACAGTAGAAGCAAAGTATCGGGGAGCAGTTAAGGCATCTTGTGAGGTAGTTTGGCTTTGACGTATGCTTGCGGATATGCATGTTTCCCAGACAGGTCCTACTCCCTTGTTCTGTGATAATCAGGGAGTGCTCAAACTTGCCAAGAATCTTTTCTTTCATGAATGAGCAAAGCATGTGGAAACCCATTGCCACTACATTCGCCAGCTTGTTGAAGACGGATCCATTCAGTTGCGATATGTTCCCACAATGGAGCAACCCACAGACATCTTCACCAAGCCCCTTGGTCCTGATAAGTTTCTAAAATTCAGAGGGTCTATCGGTGTTGTAAATAGATTGAGCATTAAGGGAGGGTATTAGAATAATGCTATTTAGTGTTTAATGCTCATTCTTATTAGCTATTTCTATTTTTATCATATTAGCAGTTTCTTAGAAGAAACTAGTTGTTTCTATTTCCTAATAGAAACTTGATGTTTCTATTTTTTGTAATTATCTCTATATTACTTATTGAGCTTCATTTGCTCATGAAAATCAATTCAATTCATTCATTGATTAAGTTATGGTTTGTTTTCCATGTTGACATGGAACACATACTCCTTGATTTGGTTTGAATAGCCTTGGGATGTCTCGTACAACTTTCATCTTGCTGATATTGATCAGATTTTCGAAGCTTGTATGTCCAAGTCGCTTGTGCCACAACCAACTTTCATTTGTTTGACTCAGGCAGCATTTATTTTCTTGAATCTTGTTCAGATTGTAAATGTTGTCTGGTGTTCTAACCCTTTCCCCACAAGTTCCCCTGAGGAAGAGTTCCTTATTTCACAACCTCTGGTGCTAAAGACAACCTTATGTCCTTGATCACAGATTTGGTTGACACTCAGGAGATTGTGTTTGAGCTCGTCTACTAGCAGAGCATCTTGAGATTTTCCTTTTCCATTGATGAGGGTAACAGTTCCTTTTCCCGTAATTCCGCCAGATCCACTTCCAAAGGACACATTTCTTTCCTTTTTGCTCAATGAGACAAACTTCCTTTTATCTCCTGTCATGTGTTTGGAGCACCCACTATCCACAAACCAATGCTTTTCATTATTTTGAGCATATAGAGCTAGGCCACATTTATCCATGTTGGGATTCTCACTACTTGCTTTTCCTCCTTTGAGTGAGCAGTTTTGTTCATAGTGTCCATTATTGTAGCATAATAAGCAAATCAGATCAAATATGGTCAAGAGATCAAACGAATTGAAGGTTTTGATTTGTCCCTGCCTTTTGGGGGCATATGGTTTGATTATTTGATCCTTTAGCTTTGGTGTTTCACTCTTGCGAGCCATGCAATGTCTGGCTTGATGGTCAAAGATTTTACAATGAAAACAATGTCCAAGAAAGATAGTTTTGTACATGTTGTAGTAACCACGGTTTAAGTCAACTTCCTTCCTTGGAATTACTCCAGCTTCATTCTTTGGATTTGAGATGGGCCTTTGATGGAATGCTGGTTTGTATTTGCTATAATATCCATGATTTGAATCCACATTCTTCTTTGGGGTTATTCTCTCTCCACTCTTCGGTTCTGGGATGCACCTTTGATGGCATACTTTTTCTTCCTTTGGGTTGTTGGAGTGTGCATCAACATAGCTTTTCACACTATTCTTAGTGCTTGAAGATTTTCATTTGAAACCTATTCCAGACTTGTCATGTTGGGGTTTTTTGACTTTTTAAGATAGTCTCAGGTATTTGTGAGCTTTTCCAACCCTTTTTGACTTGCTGCAATTCCTTCCTCAGAGATGCTATTTCTGCTTCACGTTCTTCGCAAGTCTCTTCTTTTTCTTTTAGCTTTGTTTCCAAGAGATCTTCTCTTCTTCTAGTTTCCTCATTTTCTACCTTGAGAGAAATAATTTTATTTCGTAATTTCTCATTTTCTTCAATGGCACTTGTTAGCAGTTCATCTACATTTCCTTCTAGCCCCGAGTCATCATCATTTGTGAATGCCATGGATAATGTTTCTTGGCTTTCATCATGGTCACTTTCCTCATCTTTTTTCTTTTTGATGACTACAAATTCATCTCATCAGATTCATCTTGTTTAGAGAAGAAGTTCTTCTTATTAAACCCTTTCTTCTTGTATACCATTCTTTTAGAATTTCCTTTTTCATCACTATCATGTTTATGAGGACATTTTGCTGCATAATAACCTATTTTTCCACATTTAAAACAGATAAGAGGGTACTTGCCTTTAAGCTTAGATCCTTTCTTCAACTTTCGTACAAGTTGAGCCAATTCGGATTCCACATTGGAGTCATCACTATAGTCATTCCTTTCTTTCCCTTGCTTTGATTTTGAGGCCTTGAATGCTGCATCTTTGGAGCTTGGGCCACCTTTTCTCATCTCATAGGCAGTGAGGATTCCATGGAGTTCATCCATCTTGAGAGTATCTAGATCCTTTGCTTCTTCTATGGCGCTTATTTTGGAGTCAAATCTTTGTGGAAGAGATCTTAAGGCCTTTTGAACAACGGTACTTTCTTCAATCTTTTCGTCCAATCCTTAAGAGAATTGACCACTTTAGCTACTTGGAGGAAGTATGATGCAATATCTTCTTCATCTTCCATCTCCAGACTTTCAAATTGCCTTTTGTGAGTCTGAAGCTTTGCCTTCTTGACTTTAGAGTCTCCATCGTATAAGCCAACTAACTTATCCCACATTTCTTTGGCAGAGTTACAGTTCATGACTTTTGTAAACTCGGAATCAGTGATTCCACTAGTGATGGAGTTCAAGGCTTTTGCATTTGCAATGTAGGCTTTCCTCTCGTCTTGATTTGTCGGAAGAGTGGCAAGAATTTGGTACTCATTTAGAATGAAATGCCAGACTTCAGGTCCAAGGGACATTAAGTAGTAGGTCATTCTCTTTTTCCAGAAACCAAAGTTGGTGCCGTCGAACAGAGGAGGTTTTCCTAACGCTTCATGAGTTCTCATCATGACTACAAATCCTTCTTCAAACTGTTAGGCTAATATGAAGAAGCCTGCTCTGATACCAATTGTTGGAAATACTGAGAGGGGGGGGGTGAAATCAAATATTTCTTTTTAATTATCTTGTTATTACCCCAAAAC
>APFE030228311.1:133723-149712 GCA_000404065.3 Pinus taeda
ACTCGTTGCAATTAGTTTCCAAGCTCCAACTTGGACTTCAGTGGGGCTCCAACCCAAATCTGGTATCAACTGTTTTGCTGTAGTTCTCTGCTCCCAAGCCTGTTGAGCTTCTGCTTTACTCTTGTTCCCCTGCTTCTCCTGCTTCTCCTGCCTCTACTTTGGACTCCTCTCACTCTGATTATTCGCTATACTTCCTTGTTTTTCCTGCCTTATGTATCCCTGATGCCTCTGACAGTTCGTTTCCGCTTTCCACCGCCTCTTTGGCTTCCTCCTCAGTCGCTGTAGTTTCCTTTGCCTCGCTTGATCCATCGACTTCCCTCCTCAGTCGCTGTGGCTTCCTCTACGCTGTTTGAGTTCACTGATACTCCAGGGACACGTAAATTCATAAGAGAGGTCCAAAAGAGAACACAGAGAAATCATGTTTGACATTACACTGTAACAACGTTCATTTTTTTTAATCATTATGGACATACACAGGATTTTACAGTTTAATGGAGATGTTATGTCCCAATCGCAATCTTAATTGCCATGATTCACGCCATTGAACTAACGTTCAGCCTCCTGAAACATCGGAACAATTATCATAAGCCTTTTGGCCTAAAAAAAACCCTGCGTAATACAGTTACTGAAATACACAGGGAAATTATGAAAAATGCGACCGAAACTCTAAAGGGTGGACTCTAAATATATTTCATCCGCAACTATTCCTGTATCGGATCCACTACATAAATCGCAATTAACGATCAAGGCTTCCGGGGCTTTTCCTTTGTATTTCGGTCTTTACACCGAAACATTAAAAAACCTTTACGCGCAGAACTCAAGGTTTATACAGTCAAGTTTATAAAACCCATCGGGTCTGGCTGTGCAATTGCAATCGGCAAAACGAGGTTTTCGGGGGACCACCTTTATATATCGACCCCATGACATCGCCGATGGCCAACGGGCTGATCCTCCTACGGATGCGATATAACATTAAACCTACCTTAATGTTGTCGTCAAGTCCGAACGTATATATCGCAGTAGGGGGTTTGGGGTGATGGCACATAGCCGAACCACCGATTATCACATCGCCGATATATATATATATGCGCCTCTATACATAAACTTCTCCGCTCCGATAGTGTATTCCACTATACCTAAGTCTTCCACCTCCGATAGTGTATTTGCCATATATGTATAGGTTTTGGTCGTCGATAGTGTTAAATGCATATATATATATATATATATGGGTTTTTGCCTCCGATAGTGTTAAACACAGATATATATATATATATATATGGGTTTATGCCTTCGATAGTGCATTTGTATGCATTTACACTATATAGCTCCCGATAGCTCTCGATAGTGTATTTTGTGGCATATATGGCTCCCGATAGCTCATTTGCATGCATATGACCCTTTTGTGGCATACATTGCTTCGATATCCCGATAGCTCTGTCTACTTCCTCCCTTGCTCCGATGGCTCTGTTTGCGTCCTTTGGCTCCTCGAATATTGCCATATTGACATCAATGACATTCTATGTCAACACTTAGAACTTGCTTCTTTAATGGATTCCAAAGCAGCTACGATTTCAGTAGTGACTTCATTAGAGAAACCTTGACAACATCCCAAACCATTCCCAGGGATTCTGGCTAGGTGGTATTTCAGCCTGTTTATGCTTGCATGCATTGTGGCATTGCAATAATTGCACTTGATATTGTGGTCATCACAGGGGATGATTCGTTGACCATGTGTCGATGCTGGATCATGAGACTGTCTCAAACCCTTTGGTGCATGGTGACAAAATCTGGAAGAAAAAAAATAAATTTAAAGTGTTTTTTGGTTTTTAATTTTTTTTTTTTGGCTTAGTTTTTTTTTTTTTTAATTTGCAATTTTTTTTGCTCTGTGGCTAAGAAACTTGGCCACAGGCAGCCCCATAAATAAAAAAAATTGCAAACATAAAAAATAAAAATAAGAAGCAAAAATGAATACATGGAAAACATTCTAACTAGGTTCATGAAACCTACCTGAAGCTTAGTCTGATCCGATGAAGCCTCCTTTAGCCTCCTTTTGCCTCCTCCAACAGCTCTTCAGGCTCCTTTAGCTTCACTCTCAATACTCACAAATTAGCCAAACAGTAAAATGACAAGTGAATGAGAAATGGAAGGGAGAGAGGTGCTTATAAAGCATTTTTTTCCCTCCAATTTCCCTTTTCCTCCACCTCATTTCCAAAAAAGAAAAAAAATCAAAATTTTGGACAATTTGTGAGTTTTCATGCACGACGGGTCCTATATGGGTTTGATAGGGGTCTAATGGGCTACCGAGGGGTTTGATGCGGGTAGCTGGGTCTTGTGGAAAACTCGCTGGGTCCAGGTCTAGACTGCGGGTTCTATGCAGGTGACCTGACCCAGCGATGGAGCCCTTACCTGTGGGTACCCATAGGTTTAAAACAGGTGGTGCTTCATTAGGATGTGCCACTTGGGTTGTCACACCCCTTTTACATGTATAAATAAGATGTGTGACGTCTCATTTGAACTAGTGTTATCAAAACCAGACTGGAACTTGCTGATCCGACTGGTTTGGGGGCCACCGGTTCCGTTTGAGGTTCAAAATCAGAAATGGCCAGTTCGATGCCGAACCAACCATTTTTCACTGAATTGGCCGATTTTGTCTCAAACAAACTAGTTCTGTACAATTCAACCAAAGATGTCCCAAATACTATTTTTTTAAGAATAAACAAGAATTTTTGAGTGGGCAACCTAATAGTCAAGCTTTTTACCCTAGTATTGCTATGAAATACATCATTTTACTTAAATTTTTAAAATTACCATGAAATGACTTAGGATGTTTGAGAGTGGTTCTAACTTCATTGGATTTCATGTGCAAGAAGTAGAATTTTAGATCACACCCAAAATCCAGCAGACTTTATAGTTTTTCAGGATTTCAAGATTGGGGGGATTGAAGCGTTTCCATCAGATTTTGTCATGCATGAGGGTATGGAACTAGTATTTAATCAAGAGCACCAAACCCTCTATGTACCTTGATGTTAGTGGCATTGGTTGTCAAACTCCTCTATCATGACCCTATTAAAAATGTATCCATCACTCAAACAAAATATTGACTTGAAATGCTACGTCTTTTCTATCTTATTTTAATGCTTAGAAGGTGATATTGATGACAAATATCCCAATATAGGCAATGGTTTCGATGATAGGTAGGCATTTGTTCTAGCATGAGTTTTTTTGGATGCTAGAGGCCATATAGAGTCTGCTTGATGTGTTGTTGGTTCATAGGTGGATTATACTTAATGCTTTTTTGGTTATGTTGCACCCTTACATGCTATATAAATGAGAACTTTTGCTCATTTGTGCATAAATTGTTTGAATTCATATGGATGCAGATCACTATATATGTTTTTCTTTAGAATTTGAATATTTTATGTGTTATTGGTCAACTGGTTTTTTGGTCTGTTTTTTACCGATTTCGGTCAAATTTTGGATTTGATATGCAAGAAGTAGAATTTTAGATCACACCCAAAATCCAGCAGACTTAATAGTTTTTCAGGATTTCAAGATTGGGGGGATTGAAGCGTTTCCATCAGATTTTGTCATGCATGAGGGTATGGAACTAGTATTTAATCAAGAGCACCAAACCCTCTATGTACCTTGATGTTAGTGGCATTGGTTGTCAAACTCCTCTATCATGACCCTATTAAAAATGTATCTATCACTCAAACAAAATCTTGACTTGAAATGCTACGTCTTTTCTATCTTATTTTAATGCTTAGAAGGTGATATTGATGACAAAATATCCCGATATAGGCAATGGTTTTGATGATAGGTAGGTATTTGTTGTGGCATGAGTTTTTTTGGATGCTAGAGGCCATATAAAGTCTGCTTGATGTGTTGTTGGTTCATAGGTGGATTATACTTAATGCTTTTTTGGTTATGTTGCACCCTTACATGCTATATAAATGAGAACTTTTGCTCATTTGTGCATAAATTGTTTGAATTCATATGGATGCAGATCGCTATATATGTTTTTCTTTAGAATTTGAATATTTTATGTGTTATTGGTCAACCGGTTTTTTGGTCTTTTTTTTTACCGATTTCGGTCAAATTTTTGTTGGATCTCGGTCCACAAGGTTTTCCAGTTCAGTCAACCGGTTCGATGCCAGTAACATTGGTTTGAACCAGTGTTGCGAAAATCACAATTTTTTTGCCAAAATGATTAAATCGACAGATTATATCAGTGATTTTTTCATTTTGAAAAAATCGCGATTTGATCGTGATTTTTTTTGAAAAATCGTGATTTTTTGGGAAAAAATCTTGATTTTTGTGTGTGTGTGTGTTTTTTTAATTTTGTTGATTTTTACCGATTTTTTCTGATTTCAGAGCCTTGCCGATTTAATCCTAATTGCGATTTTTGCAACATTGGTTTGAACACCAAGCAAGAGTAAGTCTTTCTTCATCATCATTTTACCTCTCTTGGTCAGTGACGTGTGAGCAAGAAGGACGAGTTGACTAGGTCGAGTTTGACTGCTACATGACTGAGATTTGACCTAAATTGAGCGAGCTGTTTATGACAAAGTTGACTAGTCGCGGTTCGATGACAGATCTGATCGCATGTGTGGGTTTGACTATACGCTGATCATAGGCTACATGTGCAGGCAGGGCCGTAGGTCCGAGGGTTGATTGTAGGTTGATTGCTTGACCAACGTTGACTTCTAAGCATATTATTGGATTGATTGATTAGGTTTGATTGGTATTTTGACTTGGATTATTGGCACATATTTCTAGACTATTAGACATTGGATAAACCAATGCTCCCTGCGTGTTTTGTGACATGGACTAACCACCTCTCGGGGGGGGGGGAGATTGTTGGACATTGGATCCTTATCTTTAGCAATACAATCATTGACTAACGTCTGCGGGTTTTGGTGTAACGAAAATCGTGATTCCCAACATAGACAAATATATGATTTGTAAACTTTGTTGAAGAATACTTTTTCGTAAGAAAAGTTATTGTGTTTTCTCCCAAGATTGGATCTCTAATGTTTCTGTTACCCACCACCAGTGGGTGACCCCTATAGGAGAAATTTTCTCCTAGATTTGTCTTCAACAGGTAGCCAACAACCCCTTGTAGCCACTAGATAGCTCGATGTGCCACCATTCTACGCCACCTGAGGCAGCCATTATGTGCCCTGACCTGTTTGTTATGACCGTATGTTTGAAGGTGGGCCTTCCAATCCTAAAGGTATGTATTTTCGTTATGTAATTGGGTGTTTTTGCTTGCTTTTCACATTTGGACATGGAATTAGTGGGTGAATTCAGTTGAAAGAATGGGTTTGGATTGTACTCTTGTTCCCTTGTCCCAACTTGGTGGTTAATCTTGTATCCTAGTCTTGTGGGCTCTCCTCTATTGGCTACTAACTTTAGGAGTGGCACTACATGGGAAACCTTGATTTTGGCTTGTGTGGTCTTGCTTCCCGATATCATATATTTCATTCCCCTCCACTCATTATAACCCCTTTTCACACTTCTGCCATTTGGATCCACATTTGTCTATTAGGTACACAAGGAGTTAGCCTCCCCCTCCCCTCGTCCACACTTTGTGTCGGGTCTAGAAGGATGCCCCAAAGGTTGATGCAACAAAAAGGAAAGTTAAAAGCATAATTTGGCCACTTACAATAGGAAATGTACTGTAAAATGCAAAAGATGGCTAGGACATACAAATTTAGCATGTGGGCAAAAGCCAAACATGAGCTCTGCCCCTTATGATCATGGCGATTGCCTTTGTTTCTAGGGGCCTTATGAGCACCCCTGCATCATTAAGGAACCCATGATTGTTCCAACTCTTGGTGGGTGATGAATTGCCCAACCTTAAGGGGGTATTCGCTGCTTTATCATATACATCATGCTCTAATTCCCTGGAGTGCAAAGCAATTAAAAGAAAGAAAAATAAATAAAAGGCAAAAGGTATATGATGAAAGGTGAAAAAACAAAGGTTGGGTAACTCATGTACCATGATCTCTCCCACATACATCTATACACCCAATGTGTGGGCTTCTCTCATTGTAGCTACCCTAGTACCATGACATGTGGTTTGGAGCCTTCCCTTTTACCCCACTCCGTTCCACTATCATTCCACAGAAAACTTGCCATTTGACAGATGTACGATGGACCCATTGTTCCCTTAGAGGCTGAAACCACCTAATAAGGTCCTTTATCAACCTCTCTTGTTGAGCAAGGGAACACTTGTACCTTCTAAAGCCCATTTGGAAGGGCATGTCACAAGATTGCAAGTGGATCTCCATTTGGACTTGGTCTCCCTATATGGGGTTCAAGCCCTCTAGAGGGTCATAATGGCACTTATAGGGTGAGCATTGAGAGCGATGGGCCTCCGCCACAATAGAGCAGTGATTGCCATGCCATGGGCTTCTTCAACACCACATATTGCTTGCTCATGCCCCAATCATACAGAGATGATGATGCACTTGGACCATTTTACCCAGCCGACCACATACTTGGACCTGACACTTGGTCATTGATCCAGAGCGTAGATGAGATTTTGTCTCATCCTGAGAGACATGGGAGGGCTTGTATCATCATTCTATTCCTTATTAATGGAGCATCGACATGTTTGATCAAGTTGGATACCCATGAGACCATTCATTGTGCCCCACAACCACTTGGGAGCACCGTAGATGTTTTGCTTGGAAACCAGGGGGCCACCCCCGTGGTCATCATTTTGAGAGCCCTCGTCTTCATCTTGTCACATGGAGGAATTACCTAACAACCCTTTTGCACAATTATTTTATTATTTTGTCCTCATTAGGAAGGCTTATTTTGTACTTTTGAGCTATTTGTTGGGCTTGTCACCAATAGGGTGGCTATTTTGCAGATTAAAGTAATTTTTAGGGGCTTATTAGGCTAATTAGACCAAATCGAACTTGTGGAGGCTCATATAAATAAAAGGAGAGCCTCATTTGTAACTCATCATCATTTGGATTGGGATTTCTATTGTAAAAAGAATTCAGACCTGCAACTCATGGATGAAATTGGTAGTTTTTGATGCATTTTGATGTTTGGGATCATCGCTATCTTGTCTTGGAGCTTCTAAATGCAATTATGATGGATGGATATACTCACATTTCCTCGGAAGTGTATTTTTGATGCTATATTTTTATGTTGCTACATGTCTAATGTATGGGATATCTTGTCATGATCTTTGGTGCCCTAATTTGATGTGAAATTCATGAAAAGCACTGGATTATCAAAAGTATTGCATGCATTATTCATTAAGGAGTGTGAATGAATGTTCCTAGAGGCTTGTTTATCTTGTATCCTCGAAACTCCATCAATGCTTGCCCAATGAAGTATAAATTCCTTTTGTAGTCGAGTTGCTTTCTCTGTTGATCAGTGGTTGTCATTGATGTCAACGCAAGCAGCACCAGGGGTTACCCCGATCTTGCAAGGGCATTTTGACTTGAGAACTCATATTATTTTGCGTCAAAGATCTTCTCGACGGATTCTACTCGTTGAGATGTTTCCGTTGATATATTGTACGCCTCCCAGTTCTTCACAGTTTGAGAGTTATTTATGTTTGAAGTCAGAAACCCCCATTAGTGGGCTAAAACCCCAGGGGTTGAGACATCACTTTATCCTCCAATGTTTTTCAATATATGACAGGGTTTGTCACCGTAATCTCACCTCAATGAATAACTTGAAAAGCCAAAGATAGTGAACCAATCATTGACTTAATACACTCATGTGTCACCTACAACCACACCAAAAAGGGTTAGTTTACAAATTCCTTAGAGCTTAAACAAACAATTCATCAATAACTATTAAATTAAATTAATTTTATTATAAAAATATACAAAATTAAAATGTGTCCCTATCCAAAACACTCTAACACATTCTAATCACAGTCAACATGTAATCTGTTTGCTTAAGGCTTAAGGTAATTTATCATTTAGTTAAATACTTTTTTTTTTTTTTTTTTTTAACTCCAACAGCATCCTTACTTAAGGTTTGATGTATTAATTTAATAGTGTTTTATTACGAAATTGTGTTCCAATTTTTAAGGCCTCCAACGTTTATTATTGGAGTCCCTTCTATGTTCTTCAATGGTCATCCTAGATGTATAAAAAAGTGACCCTGCCTGACCTATTTTGGCATGTACTTGAATGGATGATAAAATAATAACTCTCTGAATTTTCGTCCACACCTGAGGAGCTGTAACGCAAGTATCAACAGAGGTGTAAGGTGTGTTTTTGGTCTCTTGGAGGTTCGGTCAAATTGCAGGGTGCCTTGCAAAAGGAGAGCGAAGAACTTCTTGATAATATTTTCTGAAATCTCACAGGATTAACAAGAAGGATAAGGTTTTGTCTTAAGCTTGATCTTAATGATTATTGGGACTGTTCAGAGTACAGGACTCATGTTCAGAATACAGGACTGTTTTGTCTTGTGGTTCGGTTAGATTGCAGATCCATTGGAGCAAAGCTACAGCTACACTATTACAATTCAGATCTGTGATTTAGGCTTGAAATCCTCCCTTAGAACATCGACAATCATTAAGGAGAGTAAGTTCAGGCCAGCATCTGAAGACGTCACTTGAAATTATTTTAAAAAACCATCCTGTTGCAGAACACAGTGTAAAAAAATAGATGAAGGTCTGATTTTAATTAAATAGGACTCTTATTTCATTAAGACACTGTAAAATTCTGTCTAGGCTAGTTTTCAGTCTTGCATAACTGCCTTGTCATAACTGTATCTAGAGTTGTGTCCAACTAGGGTAAGTTTTGTCCTATGTATGTCTAGTCTAAGTCAATATTCATCTCTTGTATAGTCTTGTATAAAATATGGTTTTCTATAAAGGAGAGTCTAGGCTTGTGTTCAATGTTTGTCAGCTGCTGCAACAAGTCAACTACAATCACAAACAACAAGCACATTTCAGGTACGCATTGTATTCATTTGATTTTTATTTATTTATTATTATGTGCTTACATGTGTGTTTGCATTCAGAGGTAAGTTAAAGGGTGGTTGTGTTGATTTGTTTTGCTTCGGGATTGCTTTTCGTTGGAATTTGCATGCAGGTAGGAGAAGACTTGAGGACAGCATCAAGCGATCATTCAAGAGGTGAAGTATCAAATCAAAGGAAGCATTGCAGCGGGACATCCTTTGAAGACATGACAGCCATCCGTATATTGTGAAGAAGTGTCAAGGCCAAGAGTCATCATTATAAAGTTGTAAAAGAGTCATTTGTAAAAGTGTCATCATTGGAAGACTCATTATTGTAAGAGTCAATCTGCCTAGAGTCAAAAAGGCATTATTGGGAGGTATAGAATTCTCTGTTGGGATGATGTCATGGTTGGGTTGCAGGTCATAGTGTGATTGGGTGTTCAATCAAAATCATTATAAATCATATTGTATCATGGATTATTGTCCCTGGTACGGGAATTCACACTTTTGTCTCATTTCAATCATTATAGGGTGGCAGGGAGGTGCTAGGCAGGTGCATGAAGTCGCCTACAGGTTGGAGCCTATGAACACTTCAGGATGGTAGGTCGGTCTAGGATGTTGGGGCATCCATTCAGTTGATCACTGAAGAAACCAGGGCATTGGGGCGTCCTTCCAGTGGGAGCTAGAGAAGAATGCTTTTCTAGAATTATAGGAAGTTGTAACTTTCATTTTAGTTGGGGCTGGAGATTAAAGCATTTATTAGAAAAGCGTTCGGTGGTTTTTTACCTGGAGGGGGTTTTTCACCTAAATTCTTGTGCCTACTGTGTTCTATTGTTTACTGTTTTTATTGCATAAACATTAATAATAATTGAAGATTAACTAATGCTCTAAAAGATTTAAAAAGTGCTAATTGCTAAGGAATTCTGATTCACCCCCCCTCTCAGTGTTTCCAACAACCTCCTAGTGTTAGCGAAGGCTACATAGGAATCCTTGGTAGAGTGAAGTTGCATCGATATTAATAAAATCCTTCTATCCAGTTCAATATTTTCCACATATTGTGAAAAGTGTGAAAAGGTCCTGTAAAAATGGTATCAGAGCTGAGTTTTGTATGAGTGGATTTTGCATGTGAGATATTGTTTGAGTGGATCACGAATTCGCTTGAGTCTTGAATAGCGCTTGTAGCCTGTTGTTGCCGCTGTTGGCGTTTGAAGGTGTTGAAGGCGTTGGACGAGAATTCGTACTTCGGTACGCGAGGAAACCACAATTTCTCCTGCAAGAAGAAGCCACAACTCTTCTTGGTATCACTCTAAACGGGTATTCATCTTATACTCAGTCACTATGGATTCTTCTGGAAGTTCAAATTCTATGGGAAAATTTGGTTTTAAACACTTTGATTCTCTACAAAATGAACAAGAGTTAAGATCTGGATTAGATACATTATGTCGTTCTCCTTCTACTTTTGGCAATTCTGCCTGTATAGATAAAGAGGAACCTAATCCTACTGTCAATTGGAAACTCCCTCCTGTTTCACCTTCTGCTGCTTACTGTGGAATTTCTCCGTTTCATTTAAAAGCACTTAGTCAAATTAAGATTAAAGAAAAAGCTGTCAAGACTGAGCTTAACTTAAATACCATGATGACTGTCCCACTCCTTGAACAACATCATGTCAAAGCCGCCCTCAAGGCTGGTTACCAGTACGTCCATCTCGGGATGCTCTGCACAGAAAAGGCCAACAAGCCTTTGTATTTTCGGCCTTGCTCGATAATCGATCGATTGTTTTCACAAAAGCTCTCATTGGTGGAATTGAGACCACTCTGTTTGATGGTCCGGTTCAATATGATGTTTATCCTGATTTCTCTGTGGCACTTGATGATCCTCACATTCTAAAATGTTTAACCTTAGGTGTATAGACAAAAGGTTATGAACATTTCAAATCAAAAGCTAAAAATTTGACTATCTTCTATATCACTTGTGTTCGTTTTTATAATACTACTATTCCAGCAGTTCTGCATTCTCCGGATAAAGACTCTGGAACTGTTACCTTAGTATAATATGACTCTGCTTGCAACCCAATAGCACCAGTCTCTATTTCTCGTAGAGATCTCTGTCCTCCTGATGATTGGGTAACAAACTGGTCAAAACCTTCCCGTCGACCAATTGCAGCTGCACAGTCCATTATTACTGAGGTTGATGGTCAAGTCATCACCAGATTCATCACCAGATTTCCAAGAGACCATCCAACTGAACATGGTGAATCCTCTGTTACCACATTTCCCACTATTGTCAATAATCAACTACATCCTGTACAGTCTCAGCCGCTGCAGCAAATTGTCATTGATCCAGCTGTATTTGAGTAACTTAGAAAATTGTTTACACAACCGCCAGTAAATCCAGTTTTCAGCTCTGTTTGTGACCACCCTCATTGTTCGAAGACGTTTTGTCAGTTTTCTTCAGACCCTCCTACTCCACATGGTGAGTCCTCTGACTCCAGCAGACATCGTGTGAACATGCTAAAGTTTGTCCCGTCATCTGAATCGTTTGAAGAAAGTTATAAACGTGTTTCCTTTTTCAATCCTCAAGAAGAACTCCTTGTAAATACTGTCTCTGGTTCTTCTTCTTTTGGTCTGGGATTTACTGATTCATCACCTATTCCTCTATATAGGAGAAATCCTAATGATAAAATTCCGAAGTTTGTTGAAATTCCTTCAGATTTTGAGATAATCGCCTTTCTGAAAATCTTTAAAGGAATTGGTCCATATGATCCAAATGATGCCTGGAAAAAGAAAATGTTCAATTGGGATATTTACACCCATGAAAAGGAACATTTGTATATGCAAGAATTACGCCTTCTGGAAAAGAAAGATCGGCCAACATTCAATCAACAGAATAATGATGCATGGAAAGATTGGATGAGAGCACAAAATCAATGGATATCATTCTACGAATGGTATTACCCTTATGCAAATATTGTAGAACAATCCTTGATAAAACAGTTCAAAAATCAAGCTAAGAAAAAGAGCATCAAGGATTCAGAAAAATTTGTAGAAAAAAATGCAAGAAAATCCTGTGGTTATTCCTCCTCCTTTGAAAGCACCAGCCTTTGAGCCAAAAATTCAGAATATGTTGTCAAAGCCAAATATTCCTAGAGCTCTAATATCTGTTTGGATGAAGGGAGAAGAATTAATAAGAAGTATTTGCTCTCAATTTCATGTAAATATGATTAGAACCGGGTCTCCTAGTAAGCACAAGTGGGAACTTCTTGATGGTTCAATTCATGAGATAGACACAGATTTCCCACCTTGGAAAAATTTTGTCATAAGAGGTCAGGATGGAAAAATGTATAAATTGCTCCCATCTCATCCTGATGATCCTTCTCTGGCAGTAAAAGATTCAATCGCCGCCACAAACTGGACTAATCTTGCTTTGTCCAGTCTTGAAAAATTTGTAAATTCCAAATTCAATTCCGTAGAAATTGCCTGTTTAGAGATGAAAATTATGCTTGGCAGAGTTCTGCAAAAACAAGATTATAACACTGTTTGTCTGAATGACAATATTAAGACTTTGGCGGAGAATGATCAAACAATTGCCCAAAGTCTAGATAAACTCTCTATACAAATAGAGAAGAAGATCTATGAAGCAGCAGTCGCTCATGGAAAAGAAATTGTCAAGGTTAACACAAGCCTTGATATTGTTAAGAAACAAGTTTGTGAAGTTTCTAAAGGAGTAGATTCTTTGAAAAAGAAGCCTAGTGCAGAGGCTTATAAATCAGCTACTCTATTTTCTGATCCTAAAACCTCTGTTCCATATTCTCTCACTCCCTCAGTGGAAAGCCTCATAAAAGCCCCTAGCTCCATCAACTTTCCACCTCCGACTTCGACACACCCATACTCTCTCTTTGCAAACCCAATTTTCTTCAGCCCTATCTCTGCTCCTGAAAAATCGAAGGACTCCGAAGAAACCTTTAAGGGTAGTGTTTCAAGTTTTTTGTTTGGAGATTCCTCTGGACAAAAAGAAGAAGAGAAAGAAGATATTGATACTAGCTTGCATAAGATTGACCTTGTCCCAGAACTTGAAGAGCTTGAATCATGTATAGTAATTTTTCTACACAAGAAAAGGAACAACTTGGTATTTTAACTCCAGAAGAAAATATTGAAAACCAAGTCAATGCAACTTCCTCTAGATCCCGATGGGATACTACATGGAATCCTGCTCCAGACCGTAGAGATCTTATGAAATCTGAGTATCACAAAGATTGGTCTGCCAATTCCACTTACTCGTGAAACATAGATAATTGCACAGAAGCCGAAGTTATGTCTGTATTACATTCCATGCTTGTTTGTTACAGAACATATCTTGCAGATGACATTGGCCTAGTAAATGCCACTAGGAGAATTATTGGTGGATTTGAAGGAACACTGGACTCCTGGTTAAAAGCTGAAACTCCAAAAGAGCCAAATCTTCTTCCCTCTTGGGAACAAGCTGTAGTCCTAAATGAAGATGACACTACATATATGGATCCAGTTACTCATTCACCTGTCAGTAATATGATAGGGAAACTCCTATATGGCATCACTGTAAATTTCATTGGCTTTCCTCAGATCACCAATGAAATTACCACCATCACTTTGCTTGCCATGAAGTTGCATAATATGGAACATTTTGATGAATATTTCAATGAATTCCTTCATCGATTGCACACTTTGTCTCCTGATTTGATTCTTGATCCTAAATGGAAGGAAATTTTTGTAGCCTCTCTTCCCCAATGGGTTTCTTCTGCAATCGTCAACAAATTACCAGGGAAAGTTGGAGACTACAAGTTTGGCATAATCAGGCAAGTTGTAAATGCTATCATAGTGGAACTTTGTTCCCAAATGAAAATTGCCTGAGTTGCGACAAATCCAAAGAAACCTCATGGTTATCAACAGCGCTGTAAGCAATAGCACCTTGGAAAGGCTGGCAATTTTGAGGGGCAAAGAAGAAGAAAACCTAAACATTCTAAGAAGTATTCCTAGTCTTACCAAGCCAAAGAAAGAAAACATTCCAAAAAGAAGCCGTACAAACACACAACGATGTTTTCTAAGGATAAAGAAATTATATGTTACAATTGTAATCAGAAAGGGCACACAGCTCCAAACTGTCCCAAGAAAAAGAAAGACAAGTCAAAGAAACTGCCATATAGAAATAAAAAAGGAAAAATAAATTTCTTTGATCTGCCTAGTAGCTGTGATGAGCTTTTATCTTCTGATTCAGAAAATGATCTGCTTTATGTTTATTCTGATGAATCTACAGATGAGGAATTATGCCAAGATCCTCATTGCACTGAATGCAAAGATTGTGAATGCAGTGATCCTGATGTTTGTAGTTGCAATGCAATCAGGATGATGAAAACAGATCATGAAGAGACAAGCAGGAATCTCTTCACTCAAATGATGGCAGCCACTGATCTACAAGTCAAAGACATGTACAAATCATTATTGATGGATCATTTAAAGCAGACACCCTCTAGTTCAAAGAATTCTCCAAATAAAGGTTATGTACCTCCTGCATCACTCTTCTCAGTAGAAGCTCTAACCAGTTAATTTAGAAATGAAGATTTTGGTGAAGATTTGCCACAAACATTGCCTAGCATTCATCAAGCAATCAAAGAGCTGAGAAGTACAGTAAAAGAAAACAAGAGGCTCTGTATAGAAAATCACAGAGAAATAAGCATTAGGCTAATGAACGCAAATGGAGCCTCAATTTCACAAAATCCTCCTGCATCAGGAAAAACAGAAAACTGGACATTTCATACCAATCCTATATCGTCAGAAATACATCAATCTGATGATACAGGAGAAAATGAAGAACTGGATAGGTTAAATTTGGGATGCAACGTTGTAAATAAAGATGTCATGTATTGTGTCAAAATGAAAGTAAAGATTGGAAACCAATATGAATACTGGAAAGTTCTTACGGATACTGGTTCTTGTTTGAATATTGTAAATGACACAGTTGTAAGTGCCCATCTCAAGAGGCCAACTGCATGCCCAAGAGTAACTACAGCGAGTGGTGATATTATCACCAAAACAAAAGCAGAACTAGATGTCTTCTTGACAGAAAAATTGGTGTTCGTCTAATCTGCCCAATAGTCCTTGGAATGGATTGTGCTATGTATCTGGGCACACCATTTTTTCAGAATTTTGACAGACACGAAGCTAAGCTTGACCGTGCCAGCTAGAGGTATGGTTACTTAGTAAGCTTAGGAAATGAAGAAATTTTCTTTCCTTTCATAAATTCAAATTCACCCAATAGATTAAAAAGAATTGAAAGAGTGGAAAATCCATTGGCAAAGATGGAAAGAAAGAGAGAAGTTCTAAAAACAGAAGAGCATCTGGACAACGGGAAATATGCAAAAGAAATAGCAGACCTCACTGCAAAATTCAAGGAATGCTGTTCAGACGACCCAAATGCCTTTTGGCATGTTCATAAGCAGGAAGTTGAACTTCCTCTCAAAAAAGATTTCAGTGTAAAATTGAGAAGATCCAAAGCAGTGGCAATGAATGCAGAACAACTAAAATTGTGCAAAGAAGAAATCCGAGACTTATTAAAGAAAGTACTCATCAGAAAGAGTAAGAGCCCTATTGCTTGTTTTGCATTTTATGTCAGTAAGCATTCTGAGATAGCCAGAGGTAAGCTTCGTTTGGTTGTAAACTATAAACCTCTGAATAACATTCTTGATTATGACGCTTATCCACTGCCCAAACCTTCTTCTATACTTGCTCAAATTTCCAAATCCAAGATATTTTCCAAGTTTGATCTCAAGTCTGGATTTTGGCAAGTAGGGATTAAAGAATAAGACAAATGGAAAACAACATTCTCTGCAGTGTTGTGAAAATCGCGTTTAAATCGCGCGTTTTTCAAAAAATCGCGATTTTTTCCCTTTGGCGATTAAATCGCGCTTTTTAAGGGAAAAAATCGCGGTAAAAAATTTTTTCCCGATTTTTTGAAAAAAGCGCGATTTTTTGAAAAAATCGCGCTTTTTTCGAAAAAAGCGCGATTTTTTC
>APFE030228317.1:0-31831 GCA_000404065.3 Pinus taeda
CACATCCTAGGCCTGTTACAAATTCAAGAAACTCATCATACTAGCATCACTTATTACAATTCCCCGCAGGGTGTGGAATCTGGATACAAAGAAGAAAGATGATGAGAAGATAGAAGGAGAGTTAAAAAACTCTGTTGACTGATGACATTTGATGGTACAAGTGTCCTCTGGATCATCCTTGGGCATGGAGTCTTCACATAATCATCAGGTGCTACTCCAGTAGTCAACAGGTACACTTTGGGATCCCAGAGTCCATTATCTCAGATTGGGACAACAAATTCCTGAGTGCATTTTGGTCAAGTCTTTGGTCGATGCTGGATACAAAACTCACTAAGTCCATGACTTTCCATCCCCAAATTGATGGCCAAATAGAGGTTGTCAACAGGATGATCATACACATTCTGTGCATGTACAACTCGAAGCATCCATGCACATGGGATGAAAGTCTCCCCTATGTCCAACACAACAACAATATAGCTCTCCATAGCTCAACAGGCCACAACCCCTTTCAAGTAGCGCTTGGTTTTCAACCATTATGCCCCATTGATGTGGCCATACCATTTGCAGCCACTCAGGTAGATTCGGATGACGTCCAATCCAAAGCTAAAAGGGCTAACAACTTCATTGAGCGCATTCAACAAATCCACCAACAGGTCCATGATATATTGGATAGATCCAATGCTAAGTACAAGCAGCGCCATGATCAACATCAAGTGCTGCACAAATTCCAGGTGCGCGACAAAGTTTGGCGACATTTGCAGAAGGAGCGCCTTGCTAGACCCCAACGCAAGCTTTGCCCGGTCTGATATGGGCCATACACCATCACCAAGGCCGTTGGGGACAATGCCTTCGAGCTCAGCATCCCACTGTTCCTTGGTCTGCACCCAGTGTTCAATGTAGATCGCCTTCGGCCATACTTTCCACCATTGTTGGACACATCTGACATTGCAAAACAACTCACACCAACAGAGCTCGACCTAGACTGCATGGAACAGGCCACAACTGATCAGATAAGGGACACACAGATCAAGAACACTCGATAACAGAGGATACAACTATATCGAGTTGTCAAAGCAAGCCAACTCCTTCACCAAGGCAAATGGCTCACCACTGACCAAGTTCAGCATAAGTTTCCTCATCTCATGGAGGAACCCAACGCAATGGGGACCATTGCTTCCTAAGGGGGGAGGATTGATGTATATGGATATTGGTGGCCACCTGCCTATTCCACTTGTACCCTCACCATTGTTTCTTTCAATTTTTTAGTTTCCTTAATTGTAGCACAGTTTACTAGTTTTGGCAGATTTTCAGGTCCTAAACGTCTGAAGCCTTTTTGAGGCCCTAAACGATGTTTTTTGGGAAAATTCCTCTGGCGATTACCCAGGTAATTGCGTCGGCAGTTGTAGTCCTCGAAGAGATCTTTCCAACGAGTTATCATATGCGTTAAACGAAGATAATATGACCAAGTTACGACCTCGGGAAGTTGGTTGCCCGACTAAACCTGACGGGGTCCATAAACTCTTGGTGTTACATCTCTTCGGGTTAGGGTTTTTTCTTATTGCTCAATAATAAAAAGGCCCTTGAGCCTCATTATAACTCAGTTCAGAGGCATGTAGCCGCCACATCTCTCCTCAGAGATAAGCTACCATCACCTGAGCTATCTTATTTCCATTCTATTTGTAAGCATAGTTCAATATTTTTCTAGTAATGAAATGAAGTGTTTTTCTATTGCATCTCTATTTTTATGAGTATATCTATAAGTTGTTGCGTTCTTGTTTAAGTTCTGATCAGGCTAGGATATCTTGCCTTTTGGATGAGCATAATCTCAAAATCTATGTCGATAGTGTGGTAGATGAAGCTGGAGATCCGGATCCACTCGAGAAGTTCAAGGTCGATTTGGCGAAGGCGAAGTGGTTGATCCTCGACAGAGTGAGGGATCATGTTGTATGTCACATTGCTGGCAAAGGGACTACCAAGGAGATGTGGGATGCCTTGGCTATGTTGTATCAGGGATCTTCCGAGCAACGAAAAATATACTTGGAGGAGAAAATGAGATCCACGAGGATGCAAAAGGGGGAATGCATTGATCCGTTCCTATCGAAGCTATAGGATCAACGCCTTAGCTCACCTAGATGGTGAGGTTGGCGCTGAATTCAGTCTCAAAAGAATGGAAAGTGTTTGTCGAGAGTATCTTAGGTAAAGAGAGATTGTCAGATTGGGAAGGGATGTGGGCTGCTCTTAAGCAGGAAGAGATGAGACAAGACTTAGTCAAATGTAAGCTTGATAGCAGTAGCAGCAGTGGGACGAAGCCCAAGGAGGAGGAAGAGAATGCAACCCTTGCATCAAAGGGGCAACAAGAGCAGCGAAGGCAGAAGAAGGACGTTTCAAAGATCAAATGTTTTTGGTGTGGTGAATTTGGTCACTATGCTACATAGTGTCCTCTCAAGAAGAAGGACAAGGACGAGAAACATGATCTGCAGGCTGTAGCCACTAAGATCGAGGAGGAAGAGTTCGCCATGATTGCCCAAGTATCTCTAGGGGAGAGGTGGGGTGATCTAGTATTGTAGTTCAAAAGAACTACAGATGGGTAGGGTTCTTGAGTAGTCCACCTCTTGGATCAATACCTTGCTACAGGAACCCATATCAGAAGGAGCAGGATGGACCAGTGTCAATTGGTGCAGAGGAGTGCCAGAGTGATAGTTGTAGTGGCTAGGAGTGCCAAAGACTCAGCAACGTAGAGCAGAGTTGGCAACAATGTAGTTGGCACAGTGCAAAGTCAGCAACAACGCAGAGGCTTCAGAGGGTCAACACTGAGACTAGTAGCAATCAGAACTCCAACAACAGATGCATTATGCTGAACATTTGATCAGTGTTATGGATGCTTTTCCGTTGTTGTTGTAGCAACAACAATAGTTGGAGAAGGTTGCAGTGCAGAATCGACGTTAGCAGTGGCTGGGCCAGCATCAACACAGATGCAACATTTTTGTAGTAGTTGGTGGGCAGAGATGTCAGACATCAACAGCGTAGAGGGAGATGTTACAGAGTTAGGGTGATGCTTCAGTGGGTTGCATTACTAGAGCACATTCCTCGCTAAGAGGGAGTGTTGATTTTTGGTAGCATCGGATGTGCTCTAAGCATCAAAATTTGCAAGGAGGCTAGGACACATGTATTCTAGAATACCCAACAATCGTTTTGGGAAATTCCACCTGGAGACAATTTTATTAAAATAATTAATTATTTTTAATGGGTGCCTAAGTCTAAACTTAGGAAATTAAAATAATTAAAGACTATTAATGAAACTGGGTGTGAATCTTCTAGAAGAAGACGAAGATCGAGTCAATATGATCTGACTCATTTGAGCCATTGATTAGAATCTAATATGGGTCGTTGATTACTCAACTGGAAGATTATAAAGACTTCGAAGGGCATTTGAAAAATACATCGTGTGAGAGATCAGAGATCAATTTTCTCAAGTGAGTAGCACAATAGTTTCCAGAGAAGGAGATCGAAGAGATTTCCTGTAGTGAGGGGCAAAGATAGTTTCCGAAGGAAGTTTTCCTGATCTAGAGAGTACAAGGCAAAGAGGGTAGAAAGATGTCCAGAGGGGTTGACACAGGACCACGCAAAGCTACGCTGTGGCAGTCACCTTGAGGAACAGTCGGGATCTAGTGCCGGAGCTGGGGTGTGAGACTGGGAGCAGTGATCAAATTTGAAGGGCAGGTTTTAATTTCATTTAGAAGGGCACACATCTAGGTCGCACTTCTATAATGAAAAGCATAAAAAAAATAAGCAATTCAATTGACAATAGTAAAAAATTTTCAAATTTCTTTTTATTTTTTCACAAACAAAAAGATACTACTCTAAGATATAGCATTTTAAATTTCTTTGTTTAATTTAAAAAGATATAAAAAAATTATTTTCTTACTTCTTGATTTATAAAATTGAAATCCATATTACATTTGGTAAAAAAGATGATTGACATATTGAAAAAAAAAATGTTGTTAAATCTTTTCCACTTACATCTTATTATTCTCTTTTTACTCATTATTCTTCTATGTTCATTTCATTAACAAATTTATATGTTTAAAATAAGTTATATGAGAGACAATTGATTGTAAATCATCTTGACCCTAATTTCATTGCAATGAAATTATAATCTTTTCAATTTTTTCCCCTTAAATATCATTTTGCTATTATTAAATTCATTCTATGTATCACTTTGTCTAGCTTCTTATGAATTTAGAGTTTGGGTTTACTATCATTTGGGATACAATGTTAATGAATGATATCTTTCAATGTTTGGGTCCATGTAAATCTCTTATATGTGCTATTATTAATTCAATTCAATGTACGCTTTGGTCCCCGTTCACCAATTAGACTTTGGGATATTATGTTTTAGAGCATACATTCATAGTCAACACAAATGTACTGAGCAAATTAATGGACTACTCATTTAAAATTATTATTAATTCTTATAAAAAATAATATAAGCTTAATAATACAACTAGAGAATGATGGTGTTTTGCATTTAAATGAATTAACTAAATGATGAATTATGTGTCTAAACTAAAATGAGTATGGAAATTTTAAAGACCAAAAATTTTCTTCAAATTGAAGATTGAAAATTTGAAGGATGGAAAGTAGAGTTCATACATTATTTGCAATAGCAGCATAAATTAAATGCACATCTATATTCGAAATATTGTAAATACATCACATGCCCGAGGTCGAATCAACTGAGATTTTGGTTTTGGAAAAAAAAAAAACAGCAAATTCCACTCAAATTTTGGCGAACAAGGAAGCCTGCAATTCGTAGAGGATTGTATTGCAATTTTAAGATGATTATAGTTGAGAAGATACATGGTGATTTAGAGTCTAGACAAGATCCAACTCAGAAATTATAAAACAAACTATAAATCTCGCTGTCTGCCCCGAAAAACCATGTTTGGTCCTCATATAACATTAATGCCATAATAATTGAGGAATGGGTGCCTAGTCTGCACCAACAGACAAAACCATTCCCAACAGCAATTACCCACACTCTATACAAACAACAATTATTCTCATCAATTTATAGTAACCATAGAAAAGCCTCATTTGCGACAAAACCAACTTTGCAGCGTGGTTTTAATACCTAGAATGAAGTATAAAGGTAAATCAATGGTGGGCATAGCTGAGGTGTACAAATCAGAAAGCAGTTACAATATCCTCTGTTATACGAAGAGTACCTAGAATGAAGTATGAAGGTAAATCAATGGTGGGCATAGCTGAGGTGTACAAATCAGAAAGCTATTACAATATTCTCTGTTACAGGAAGAATTTTTTACAGCAGAGCAGTGACATTTTGCAGAATTTGCACATATAGAATTAACCTAACCATGCTGAGACGTCATATAGTCCAAAACTGAAGCAACCAAAGTCCTGGACCATGAGCCGAAGTTGAGGCATACAGGACAATGAACCAATTCTAGGACATATTGGTATATATTCAATACATTGCAATGGAGAGGATTGCCTTCCAAAGGCTCGGGGATTGGTTTACAGTGTGAAGAAACCTGTCAGAAACTCCAGAAGAGGGGCAACTTGGTCAAGGTCGATACTACAGACAGTTCTTGTTGGTGCTGTGGATGAATTTCGGGTCCCAAAAATGGACAATCCAAAACTTGAACAATTTACCATTCCAATTTCCCTGGCGTTCCAGAAATAGAACGTTTGCATTGGTTATATCGTTTGGGATTCTATTTAACAGATTGCCGAATTGCAAAGGTCATAGCGTTATGGGATAGGTTGGTTGCGAGGTCTCATTGCGAATTATGGAGTCCCTTCGATGGTTCTTGTTTGGATTGGAATTTGGAGTATCATATATACCAACAGGCCATGTCACCTGGTGCTTATGACAATTGGACAATAATTAAGGAAATGTTGGATGTACCATTGCTATGCATTATCGGTGAATTTATTCCAGCCACAATGATAGTTTTCATTTACTATTTTGACCACAGTGTGGCATCTCAACTTGCTTAGCAAAGGAAATTCAACTTGAGGATATACCTCCATTATGATCTGCCTTTTTGGGATATACCTCCTTCAAAATGGCGTTATTACTCAATCACCCATGCACACAAAAGGTTTAGCTACTTTGAAACAACGACTAGTCCGTGAAAGATTGGTGAATACAACTAAGAAAAGCATTACACAAAACTCAAGCTTAGGGCAGTTGAATGGAAGCATGAACGACACTGATCAATAGATGTAAACTCCATTGGTTTACCAGCCGACTCGATAGGTTTAAAGGTTTAGCTACTTTGAAACAACGACTGGTCCGTGAAAGATTGGTGAATACAGCTAAGAAAAGCATTACACAAAACTCAAGCTTAGGGCAGTTGAATGGAAGCATGAACGACACTGATCAATAGATGTAAACTCCATTGGTTTACCAGCCGACTCGATATGTTTACCTGCTTTAAACCAACAGTGCATAAATGAATTTTGGTGAAAGCTTTCGCATTTGAAATTGGGAAATTGTGCAAAGATCTCTGAAATGATCGGATATTCTTTGATTTAACATCAAATTCAAATATGAAACTCGACAATATTGAATGATGAAGGCTGTGAACGAAAGAATACGGAGTTTGTCTAAAATAAAATCGCATCTGGGATCACTTAAGTTTATATCGATTATAGATTTTGGATCTGAAATGGGGAGGAGTAAGTTCTTGCTTGAGATTTGAAAATATTCATAAATCTGCAATCTCTATAGAGTTGAGGAGGCACTGTCACTCGTTGGTGAAATGCATCGAGCCCATTTGCAACCCAATGAATTCACCTTCGCTAGTGTTCTTCCAGCCTCTGCCAAGCTGGCGTCTCTGCAACTAGGCAACAACTAGGATCCTCCAAAACAATCCCAAAATCTATTAAAAATCGAAAATTAGTTTGTGAACTCTGCTTTCTACGCGCAGAAGCATCTAAGCAAGTAAAACTCGTTGAAAGCCTACGAGTATTGGTTCCAACTTCGAATCAATGGTGCCAATCGATGACCGTTAATTTTATTTAATATTACGTTTTTTGTATGAGCATATATGTTGATGGATTTTCTAGCTATGCAATCTATTAATATAAAAATATCCAGGATTCTTCATCTATTGATAAATTCAAACTAGCTTCGAGTACCATACAATTTTATTGTCCTAATTATATTTACCCTGTGGGTTTCTACCGTGAAAAACAAAATAAAGGCTTTATTTCATATGCAGGGAGATCCAGCGAAATCAACACAGGAATCGGAAATTAGCAGATGCATCAGGAAATCACAAGCAGCGGATTTCAGTCTAACGCTGTTGTGGCTAATTCTTTATTAGACGCTTATGCAAAATGTGGGTTCATAAGAATTGCGCACGAAGTGTTTGACAAAATATCCTAACTAGATGTAATCTTTTGGACTGTCATGATAGCGGAATATTCAAAATTAGGGAATCCAAACGAGTTTTGGAAGCTCTTTTAGATACTCCATAGTGATATATATGCCCGGACTGCAATGATCACAGGATACGCACCATCACAGGATAGACTTGTGCTACCCTATGTTGGAGTCATTATTGTCCAAGTCACTACTAACTAGCACATTTACTAACACTGATAATACTGATACAAGTAATTCATTGAGAAATTAGGAATATGAAAATATACCAGGAATTGGGAATCCGCAAACAAATAAAATCCAATACGTTAGGAAGCTTGTGGAATGCGCTCCTCTCCAAGCATAAATTGTGCTTAAACCTTGCTTGACAGGTGTTTGCTGAATCATAAATCTATGCTCCTCTCCAGCTTAAATCGTTGTCAAACGGCTCTCAATTGAAACTACCAAATGAAATCGTATCAAAGGTAATTGTGAAATAATAATAATTAATAAAAACTTGAATCATATGCATAATTAGAAAAAACAACTCAAAAAGAAACTGTTGTTTTTTAAATGGGAGCAACTTAGAAACTGGCAAATGTGTATGAAAAGGTAATTTTGGCATAATAAATAATAAAAACTTGCATCATATGCACAATTAGAAAAAACAACTCAGAAAGAAAGAAACTGTTATTTTTGAAATGGAAGTTTCTTAAAATTTAAGTTTTAACATGAAGGAAATTTTAATTCTCCAAATTCAACATTTTTAAAATTTTAATTCTAAAAAAAATGAAATTTAAAAAAAGGTTAACCCTTCTTAAAAAAAATTAAAATATTATTCCAATTTTTTTTTTAAATGTCAAAAAGCATATTTTAAATTTTTTTGACGTGTAAAAATCCCTCTTACTTCTCTGACGTGCCAAAGCCCCCTTTGAAGTACTCTGACGTGTTCAATTTTGAACCCTCGCGATGCTTTCTGAAATCGGGTATACTGCCCCCAAAATAGATTTGAGTTGTTGATTAAAGTGATGGCTAGTTTTATCAAACTACCTTCCGGGTCCAACCCACACGTTAAAGTTTGGTAAGTGATGTGATGTGAGGCGCAATTAGATGTGTGAGGAGCAGTTCCGATCTGTTAATCTTGTTCGACATTTATGAGCATAGGGGACTAGCTGTTCCGAGTTGTGTGTCATCGGGCCATTGGTTTGTGCAAGTTGTTTTTCCGTGATTAGTCTGTCGTGTTGACTTTGTTGCAGTGTCGATCTCGGTCTATCAGTGGATTGATTAAGATCGAACAAATCATTTGTGTTTGAAAAAAAAAAAAGAAAATAGGGTGTCTTTACATATACATGCACTTATCAAAACAGTGTGCCATTACTATGTTTTGAAAACTGTGATTTATTTTTTAATTTTCCACAACCAAACCATTATAAACTTTATAACGAGGGAGGAAATTTATTTTACATAATCTAATGAAAGATTATAATACGCCAAGCGTCCTTGTAGTTTTAGGCGCACATCAATCTTGCATAACCAATAATGGCCATGGCTATTACAGAATTGAATTGATATACTGGACGCCTTATGTATTTAGCGTATACATAGCCTATTACAGAATTGAATTGAAATACTGGACGTCTTTATATATAGACGATTTGACTCTAAACATGAACACAAGTACGAACACAAGAGAGTCCGTCGAACATGAACACACAATCTTCTACCGCATTTATTTTTGCTGGTACCTGCGATGCGATGCAAAAACAAAACAATATAATTCATGACATCATCTTTGTGCACATCGAAGAACAACAAGACACCTGTGTGCATATAGTGTGCTCAAGAAAGACAAGAAATTTTACGAACGAAAACAGAAGCTATTTAGTATAACTGTCATTACCTGGTATTAATACGTTAGCCTTAGCCGATGTTGACGTTCACTTGAATGTATGGTCGTGGAGGTGGACGTATTGTGTATCTCACCACAGCGATTGTGATGTTTGGATTCGGACGTGGAGGTGGACGTGGAGGTCGAGTTATTGCGTTGTTGATCACAGTGATTTTGACTTGGGTTTTCGGCTGTAGAGGTGGAGCTATTGTGTACGTCACCACAGGCATTTTGATTTTTGGTTTCGGCGGCATTAAGCCTGGACGCTACTGAACACTCCAACTTATACGAAGAAGTCCCCTCCACTCCAACTCAATCTGCATCAACACATAACACGTCGACAAAAATATATAAATAATATGATCGCAACTGCGTCAACACATAAGGACTGAATGCACAACAATACCTACAACTTACAAACATTACAGACATTAAAAACAACTTTACTACACTAGTTTAGGATGGGAATACTCAACCTGAGCCCAATGTCGATGAGGAGCAAGAGATGAGAAATAGAACGCATAGCCCCTTCGCTATATAGGAACCGGCGGACTCCAAACTTGGATTTGAAAATCGCGGACTCCAAACTCGAACTTGGATTTGAAAATCATCTACGCAACCATCGGATTTGACAGTTACATTGTTATTACCATTAGATAAATAACATTAATTAATGATAAAACCTAGACAGCGGGAAGAACATTACATGCTCCCCAGCGCATTGCGTATTGCTCGCCCACTTGCCCACAAACCAATCACTAAAATAATTTTAATGATGAGATTTATAATTTGTTTTAATGTTAGAATGACATACATCTGTCCAGCGTCACGAGAATGACGTAGATCCACAATGTGGCTCTGTTATTTAATCATCAAACCTCCTCCAACCATTGAATTTGAAGTTTTCAGTGCATGTGAGGACCGCTTGATGCTTGAGTTGAGTGCGGAGAAAATTGGGCGCATTCAATTCTGCACATGTCGTCTTCCGTGGAGCGATTGAATTATTTTTTGTGTTCACGGGAGATCTTTGATTGAATTTTATTTTATTTTTTCCTTTTCTTTAGGATATTTGAATCCTGGTAAATCCATGGGTGGCTGTAAAGCCGTAGTCTAACTAGCTCGATGTATTGCCTGGGAAGTTGTAGTCTAACTAGCAGGAGGAATTAACTGGAAAATTGTAATCTAAGGGAAGAATTGAATTGCCTGGAAAGTTGTAGAAATTCTGGTCATACAGCGATTTTGATAACGTATTATGTAGCTGACCGGTAGAAAAGTGGCACGTGACGAAGAACTGGTAGAATCGTAGAATTGTCATCCTTTGCCGACGTCAGCACCCAATTTGGGCGACTATTTTTTTTTGGAGTTGTCTATAATGCGACTTTTTGAAGATTTCGGCGGAGAGAATTGAGGTTAAATCTTGATTTGTTGCAGTTAAAATGGTTTTTTAATTGCATATTTGGATTCAGTACCCTGAAAAACCTTGGGGACTTTGATTGTGCAGAAACTAGCTATCAAACTTGCGATTCCAATAAATTGCTGCCGGATTTTGACCTAAAAAACCCACCGGAACTTCCAAAAAATCTCATTATAAACAATGCTGCCGGATTTTGACCTAAAAAACCCACCGGAACTTCCAAAAAATCTCATTATAAACAATGCTGCCGGATTTTGACCTAAAAAACCCACCGGAACTTCCAAAAAATCTCATTATAAACAACTGCTTTTCTTTTTCTTACACGTATGTGAAAGTGTAAGTGTGTGTTATTTTTCTAATACCGTAACACTAAAATCCAGGGGATGCCAAAATCATCGTTGCAGTTTCTTGGCAGGTGAGAATAAGTCAATCGGCCGGTATCCTCCGCTTATTAATATTCTGCACGTCTATCGTCAAAGACTTCAGCACCCCACTTTCGTCATTATTTTCTTTTTCTAATACCGTAACACTAAAATCCAGGGGATGCCAAAATCATCGTTGCAGTTTCTTGGCAGGTGAGAATAAATCAATCGGCCGGTATCCTCGGCTTTTTAATATTCTGCACCTCTATCCTCAAAGACTTCGTTGCACATCGTCAGTCGGCCGGCATTAATATTCTGCACGTCTATCGTCAGTCTTCGTTGGCATTTTGCGCGTAATGGGCACACTAAGGAGACAAATCCATTGAAATTTTGTACGGGCTCCCTACTAGCCTTTTCTTAATGTTGTAAACTATACTATTGGGTTTTGTATTTTGGCACGGAGTGCCTTTTGTGTTGGGTTTTGTACTTCGCCAATGCTTTCGTTTCGGTCCTCCGTGGAGAACTCAAACGCTAACCTTCTTTCCTTTTTGTCCTCCTCGGAGAACTCAAACGCTCAAAGTCCATTTCACCCAGCACGGCCATCTTGCTGAACGAGAGTTTTGAAAAGTAAATGTTGCCCAACAATAATAGATCAACTATATATTCGTTATTAATGTTTAGTGACAACGGACATCTCATCTTGATTGTACACAGTAAACGAGAGTTTTGAATTAAATGTTTAATAATAGATGGATCTACTTTATATTTGTTAATGTTTTGAATGTTCTAAAACAATAATAGAACCACTATATATTTGTTAATGTTTTGCAAGAGGAAAGTTTTCTTCTTTTCACTTAGTCATAGCTTATATATTAAATGCTCCCGGAATAAATAAATGACTTGAACTGTTTGTGTGATTTTTAATACTCATCATCCTTTATTTTAGGAGTAGTTTATATGTGCCAAGAAATGTAGTTGATATGACCCTCCTTCGGCGTAGTATTCTATCTCCGGCATTCGACTCTGTTTCCTCATCTTGTGAGGCTCCGCCTCCATTTGATGTGACCCCCCTTCGGCGTAGTACTCTGTCTTCGGTGTTGGACTCTGTTTCCTCCTCTCATGGGGCTCCACCTCTATTTGTGGCCTCACCCTCCAACCCCCCTCGGTCATACATGGGCATGGCATGGTATAGCATGATAAACATGACCTTGATCATCTATATAGTAAGTAATCCAGTCTGGTGACATTATTTGACTTCAAATCTGGAACATGGAAATTTGGCACTTAGATGATGATATTGATTTTTTTGTGAGATACCAGCATTTTTTAGCCATGTCAGTGACTTAGAAATTGGCAATTACGTGTGCATCAGATTGGGTACAGCTAATGCATGAAAGAACAGTGTAAAACCACTGGTCTTATATCTGATTTGAGGGGTGTCTTCATGCCATGTTTGTACCTTATGTTACCAATATCTACTAGCACCAAAAACTGAGCAAGCATTTTTTATGCGTGAGAGGAATGACATCGAGAGGATGGTCGAAGGATATAAATAAGATGAGCTCACTCCAAGGAAAACCATGCTAATTTTGAGATAGGAAAAAAAGGACGATCTTGTACTTTGTGAAGGAACTTATATTGACAAAGTTGACCCAATAAGTGGAATAATGCCCTATGTGCATATTTGTGTTAAAGTGAATCTAGATAATGGCCTAGGACAATAAATACAACTAGCAATGGATGACCACAAACATGTCCAACTTATTGAATATGAGAAAATCCCTTTTAAGTGTAAACAATGTCGTTAATATGAGAATTTCACTAAAAATTGTCTAAAGAATGTAGTAACAAAGCAAGGGAACCAAGAAAGGAGGAACAATGGAAACAAGTCAAAAGGAAGAGAGGTAACAATAAAAACAGGTAATGTTTCATAGTCTAATCAAGCTTTGCAATCTATAGTAGTTACTCAACCCTTTGACACAAAAAGAGTCCATGGGAAATCATTTAAAGTGGATGATACGAAGATTAGGTCAATAGAACTAAAGGAACCATCTCAAAGGGTTGAAAGGAACGACATCTAGCCTTAATAAAATCATGTATCAGCTATTTTCCCATGGTGGAAATATTCCCTTGGAAATAAGTCTCTATGGTTAATTTTAGGTCTACCACATTCATTATGGAGGAAAAATTTGATGATATCCAATGGCCAACTCTAGAGATAAATATTTTTTATCATGAGGAACAATGCTTTCCTTCTTAAAAAAAAACCATATTACAATAGACATTTCCCTAGTGATCAAAGCTCCCATCATGAAGAAGAGGAATGGTTTGATGATCATAAGGAAGAGCAAGCAATAGAAGGAAAAATATTGTAAGAGGTATGGTAGAAAACCACATAAGGAAAAAAAAAAAAAAAAAAGAACACCTATAAAGTTGATTTTGGTTGTATATTTTTTTTTGAGGTCCATTTTTTACCTCATAATTTCTCTAATGGCGGGAAAAACCCACATTTCTCCTATTCCACAAGATTAAACTAGAGGCTACTGAATCCTTAAATAACTGCATAAAACTTTGAAAAAATAGTGAAGAATAGCTGGTAAACACCAAAAGGGTCTCTGGACTATTGTGGATAGTGTGGAATTGTTCTTCTTGGTAATTAATTTACAATTAGCATGACTTGTATTGGTTACACACTAGTTTTAAGAATTTCCTCACAAGAAAATGTTTTAATTTAGTAAATGTTTACATGTCAACTTTATACTCTAAAAAGGTGGATTTCGGGGTAATTTATCAACCTTGAGAGGGTTAGATTCCTGGATTAGTATAATTGTGGCTGGTGATTTCAACACCACCTTTACTCACAAAGAGAAAAGTGGATGAAACATTGTTAGAGACCCTATTAGAGATTGAATGGAATATTTGATATATTTATGGAATGTTTATAAAGTCAAATACTAGAAGAGGCGCTTGTTCCAACAAGTGACAAGAACCTAGATATACAGAAGCAAGATGAAATAGACTCTTGTGTTCAACTACTTTCTAGAGAGTGAATATTCAAAATCTTCCAAAATTTTCCCTTATACAGCCTTTGATCATGTGCCTATTCTACTTCATCCTGAGGAAATAATTGATTATGTCCCTATTCCTTTTCAATTTAAACATGTATGGCTTCAAAACAAGATTCCTTTTGATACAATAATAGCTACATGGAGCACTTGGATTGTTTATTTTCCTTTCAATATTTGGGAGAAAAAATAAAAGCCACCAAGAAGGTACTTAATGGAATTGGCCAAAAATTATTTCTCCCTTATTGAGATAGAAGTGAAAGAAAACTAATAAAAATTAGAAAGCATTCAAATCAAATTAAAAAAAAAAAAAAAGAGAAAATTACTCAATAACTATTACCAGAAGAGAAGGAGACCTTTAACAATATGAAAAAGCCCTTCAAGCTAAAAAAAAATTAAACGGAGATCAAACCAAGAAGCGTGTGACCTGAGCCGAGGGATAAGAACACACCTTATTTTCATAGACATATTAGGTCGAGACAAAAAATTAATGTTAAAGAGATATCTTTCACATGGTGGGAAACTTCTTAATTCCTTTGACAAAAAAAAAGGTTTTCCCCAGTGACTTTAGTGATCTTTATGTAGAAAAGGATGGTCCCAAGACTAAAGTTACAATCACTATGATAGAACTCATTCCTTCTATTATATATCTTGAGGAAAATAATATTCTTTTGTAGAAGTGTCTGGAGAGGAAATTTCAGAGGCTATTCGGGATCTTTCCCCTAACAATGCTCTTGGTCTAGATGTATTCACATGGAACTATTCAAGTTTGATCTTATTTTGGTTATTCAATATGTGAAAAAGTATTTTCAAATAGGAGGGAAATTTAATTCTTCCTTCCTTTCTCTTATTTAAAAAAAAGTCAGCCTCTCTGCTTTCTCAAGATTCATACCTGCCTCTTTTGGTAGTGTCTCATTCAACATTATGTCCAAAATTATAGCAAACAGACTTAATAATATACTTCCAAAAATCATCTCCTAGAACTAAGGGGGTTTACGAAAAGATAAAATATTGATAATACTATTTTGGTCCAAGAATTGATCCAATTGAGCATGACTAAAGGAAACAAAATTAAAACGTTGATATGCAAAACTATTTTAATTGGGTGCAACACTCCTCCTTTGATGTTCTTCATAGGTTTGGTTTCCATGTTGATTTTATGAACTGATGTCCTTCTTATATTAGTAACCCTTGGATATCTCCACTTGTCATTAGGCTCCCTATGGTTTCTTCAAAGAAAGCATGGGGCTAAGGCAAGGTTTCGTTCCATCACCTTGTTGTACATTATTATGCTAAAACCGCTCGATCAATTATCAGAACCCAGACACAACAATTGAAATATTCTAGGTATATAAATCATATGAGTAGTTAAAAACATTAACAAGACAACCTCACAGCTTTCTCAAGATTCATACCTACCTCATTGTGTAGTGTCTCATTCAACATTATGTCCAAAATGATAGCAAATAGACTTAATAATATACTTCCAAAAATCATCTACTAGAGCCAAGGGGGCTTTACAAAGAGATAAAATGTTGATTATACTATTTTGGTCCAAGAATTGATCCAATTAAGCATGACTAAAGGAAACAAACTTAAAAAATTGATCTGGAAAACTATTTTAATTGGGTGCAACACTCCTTCTTTGATGTTCTTAATAGGTTTGGTTTTCATGTTGATTTTATGCATTGAGTTCCTTCTTATATCAGTAACCCTTGGATACCTCCACTTGTCAATAGGTGTCCAGAAGTTTTATTCAAATCAAGCATGGGGTTAAGGCAAGGTTTCATTCTATCACCTTGTTGTACATTATTATAGCAAAACCACTTGATCAATTATTAAAAGCTAGACACAACTATTGAAATATTCTAGGTATATAAATCATAAGAGTAGTTAAAATCATTAACCATGCCTATTTTGTTGATGAAACCCTTCTTTTAGGAGTGGATTCTACTACCATTGTTAGAAGGTTCAATAATATCTTGGATTTTTTTCACTCAAAACATTTGGAGGTTTGATAACTCACAAAAAACAAAAAACTAGATTTACACTTCTAATGTGAGGAAAAAATATATTAGTTGTTTTCTCCAACTTTTTCTAATTTCCATATAAGGATGTTTGGTCTTCTTTAAAATATATAATATGCCTATTTGTTTCCATTTTTCCTCTTGTAACTTGTAGGAACATGTTATAAACAAAATCAAGACTAAATTTGTCCAATGGGGTGCAGTGGCTAAACCCTGCAGGCTATATAGCTCTCATAAACTTTTTGCTATTAGCTCTACCAATTTTTCAATATTCAACACTTTTGGCCCTTGTATGTTTAAAACAATAGATATCCCAAGAGAAAAAAAAAATCTAATGGTAAAGGAAAAAATAACAAGAGGTTTCATCTAGTTAGTTGGTTTATTGTCAAAGCACCCAAGGTGCATGGTGGATTATCAATCAAGGATCTTGTTTTGATGAATCTTGCAATGGGATCTAAGATTCTATGGCAATTGGCTATAAAAAAATATGATTTCTAGAAAAAAGTGCTAGTTGTGCAATGGTGTTTGCAAGCTGCTCTAATGTTTGTTCTTTTCGCAAACTTGTGATAGGTGTCACAGCGAGTAATTAGATCAAAACACACAGGGGATGTCAGCCAATGTTCATAGACAATAGATCCACCTCTTACCATGATGATGGACAATGTTTTCATTGGGCTTGGATGACGATCCCACCTCTTACCCCCAACCATGACATCTATTTATTTTCAAAAGGATTCTTCATTTCCCATTTTTATATACAAAAATATCTGGAGACCATCCTAAATGATGGTCTTTGGTATTTAGAGAGAGTTGGGCCCTTCATCGCCCCATGTTTCCCATATTTTGATGCCATAAACACAATGGTATCAACTATGCCGATATGGGTGATACTCCCAAATATCCCCCAATCGTTCTACCACCACAAGTTTTTAGAGGAAATTAGAAACTCAATCAGAAAATTTTAAAAAATGGGCCTCGAAAGAATGGAGTGTTTAGTCAATTTAATGTTCTATTGCAGCAACTAAAACCACCCTCCAAAATTTTTCCTTAGCTTTGTTTTGGAGCCTACCTACCAACCTTTCACAACATCATGTCTTGCTTTGCCAAGTACACAAGGTTTAGTGATTTTCTTGCCAAAAGATAGCCTGTTCATCAAAGCTTGTTGCACTCCCCTCATAGGTTGTTCTCCTGAACTTGGTCAAGTTGCGAGCTAAGTAGCTCCCTCAAGAAATTGCACAATTTTGGAGGGAAACTAGCCTTCCCTCCGGAACTTGCGCAATTCTATCTCGCAGCCCGTTGGGCTCTAGAATTGTGCAAATTTGCCAGTCAACCCTCACAGTGAAAATTGCACAATTCTTCCCACCAGGGTTGTTCAACCTAGAATTTTCACAATCTTGGGATGCCAGCCCAACTCCCTTCCATAAATGCGCATTTTCTTTTAGCAATTGAGTAGGCTCTTGCATGTGTATTTGGGTTAACCAGTTCCACCTGGGACCAAGGAAACTTGACTTGCATGCATGACTTGCCTTTTTCCCAGAATAGCAAAAGGAAACATGAAAAAGGCATCCCATGATTTAGGGAGCTATTTTTAGCAGTCATAGGTTACATGCAAGATCATTTTAGAATATTTCCTCCAAGTGTCGCTTCTTCCTAGATTCGTGGCATGCGCATCATGAGCTTCAAACTTATTTATTCGACGCTTCAGACCTCATTCATTCACATCGATCTTGGATCTTTGACATCCCACAACACATCTAGGATTGTTCGACACATCTCGCTCAGCTATTCACGGGTAAGTGGTCTCCACTTGTCTTTTTCAGCATTTCTATCACTTTTTGTGTTTTCGCTTGTGTGAGTTTTATTTGCTTGATTTATTTGAATGTTTGTTTTCGTTTACATGCATACTAGTTTTCACTAGCACAATTTCAGTTTTCATTGCCATCTCACTCTTGTCGCATTCATGAAACTGCTTTCCACAAACGGTCGTTGATTCGACAACTTGCTTCACCCACATGCATTTTGTTTAGTTTTTTTAATCTTTCATTCAATATTTGCATGCACGATCAATCACTTCTTCTTTCACTCAGTGTCGCCATGCATTCACTTTCACATTTTCTTTCAACTACCCGTCGGCGGGTCTAGGCAGCCTTGGCCCAGACTCTGCCTCACCAAGAGACAATTCGGAGAAGGAAGGCTCTATCTTCCTCTCCAAAAATGCTCATTTCTTCCCAGTTATTGTCTCCCAAACCTGCTTTACACAATCCTGAGGGGTAGTGACTATTGGCCCAGGAAATTGCATAATGCAGTCACTGAGCCTATAGTCATTGTCAGTTGGAATTACACATTGCACAATTCCAACAGTCAGTAGTTAGCCTAGATTACGCATTGTGCAAGTCAAGTAGCTTGTCATGCCTCCCAGATAGCCCAGACTGGCTTTTGCGTAGTTTTTGCAACCATTTTCCCAACCTCTTAGAAGAAATTGCGCAATCCCTACCTATCATTACCAAGGTATGTGTTGTGTTGTTCCCTGAATTTGCTTTGGTTTTCGATGACATATTCCTTGCCATGCATTCACTTTGTCTCCAGACCTTTCAGGTGTTCATGCGCCTCTTAGCAATAAAGGATCAATGGCCTCCAAGAGAGTAGGATCAAAGGACACTAATGGAAGTACCACTAGATCAGCAGTTGAGTGAGTGTCCACATGTCTACCGATCTATGATGATACCAAATTATTTCTAAACAAGGACATCAATATGAAATGGAAAGAGGTCAATGATGCATTCTCAGGCTTATTTGGGGAAGACCACCAGGTTTATGTGAACATTCATAAGTCTGGCTTGTACCAGATTTCATGCAGATACCCCACATTCCCATGCACGGACATGATACACTGGATCGTCTCGCACACAAATCCTGAGACAATGACATTGGGAAATGTTAGCGAGACAAAGATTGAACCTTCAGGGCACATGATTATGATGAGATGTATCATATGTCGAAGCCCATGACCATCATGGAGACTCCCTTCAGCATACCCAGCAGTAGTGCCAACTCTAGAGAAATATTGAAGAACTGGGTGAAGGAGCCTGCTAGATTCAGGCTAACACCCAACCAAATCTACAAGGTGAAGATACTGCAGAAGGCATATCAATACTTGGTCATCTTTACATGTCAATTGTATGGCCAAGAAAGCATGGAAACCTTCCCACAGAGTTGGGTGATTGCACTGAACCAATTGACCAGAGAAGGAAAACCATGTAATTGGTCTGGCATGTTGGCTCATCAGCTGAAGAAACAGGTTACTAGGGCTCAAAAATCACCCGAAGGTAGGTAAACAGAGATCTACATGTATGCCTACATCTTGGATGCAATCTTTGCCCAATAGGAGTTCCCAGGCTTGAAGTGGGCATGGTTACCGATCGAGACTACTGTGAACACTTATTGTAATTTGTTGTCCCAATGCAGCTTCAAAGGAGTTATCACATGGCTATCCTCTCATTTTGTCACCCCAGTTTACAAGATGATATTCGAACAGCATCCACTCTGCATGTCAAAGGCAACAATGGAGGCACTGATAGACATAGCTGATTGGTACGCCTCACTGTATGACATCTTCATATGGATGTATAGCATGGAGAAGCCTCCACATGTTATACCGAAGTTTGCCTTGGACATACTCATCATGTAGGAATTAGCATATCACATCTCGATAGGATTGACAACTAGTTTGCATCGGAAGAAGAAGACACCTTGGTTTTCTCTTCCGCTACGCATTCAGTTATATGAGATACGAAGTTTCAAGCATGCAGATGTCGAAGAAGAACAAATGAAGAAGTATCCATTCGACCTTCGGAGTTACAATCTGTATGACTTGCATTTCCTTGTGAAAGATCACTACGCGAGAGTACAGTTCAACTGGATCCACAAGGCATGTCATTGGGCAGAAGAGGACCCATGGAGATATTGCTACAGTTTATCGAAACCCAATGAACAGGTTGGCTTCGTTGTGTACTGGTTAGTGAAGCAAGATGAAGTAGCATCCCGGAGTGCACCAGAAGTAGCAGCAGCAGCAGAGGTGAACATACCAGTGCACTACAAGGGCAAGAAGAAGATTGTTGATCACATGGAGGAAGAGAAAAGCTGCAAATTCTAAGCAGATCCACTTGTGGAGAAAGTAGCTATGGCTATAAAGGTGAAGAGGCAACAACGTGACAAGCGAATTGCGCAAAGGCAAAGAGATAAGAAGAGAATGGAGGAAACATTAAAGGAGTTGCATGAGTTGAAGGAGTAACTGTGAAAGGAATAAGAGCTTCGCAAGAAGGAGAGGGAAGAGCAACAACAATAGGTATAGAAGGGGGCACAACATGTGCAGACGGATGAAACAATGCCCGTACAGGTAGTTGACTCATCAAAAATATTGGCATCAGGTAGATAGGGTGAACCATCGCAGGAGCATGACTTCACTTGAGAGATAGAGCAAGCACTTGAACTGATGGATATGGATTTGGAGCAGTAGGAGTTAGAGCAAGACATCAACCTCATGCCTCATCACCAAGAGGTTGACTTACCCTCTTCACCACATCTAGAAGAGGAGAAAGTCCCAAGTGACCAAGGAGATAATGAGATCCTTGGAGGTCAATTGGAAGATAGATGCAAAACGTCTCATTTGACGAGTCCCAACATAGAGTTGTGCAGTCTCATAGAGTGTCGACTCCGAATGATCATACATCTCTTGCGCAAGTTGAAGAACGAGTGATCGTGTCTGACATGCACAAACATCCAATAGCCTTGGCTAATACTACTGAAGCATATGTCAAAGCCACTAGATCAAGTGTTCTCTTTCAGATAGCTGAGAATGAGTGAATGGCTAAGGGGCTTCAGATAGCCAAGCAAGGAGGAAAGTTACAGCACATGCTCGAGCTGAACTGAAGAAGGCGATACTAGATGAAGTATTGTCCCTTGGCATAGTTATGTGGGCATTGTATTCCAAGTTTGGTACCATGCATAAGGTAGTCGTCCATCTCAACAGATGGCAGCAACGATGTGCTAGAAGAGCACGTGGCTTGTCGAGCGTGCATGTTGTTGTTGATTACATGCAAACATGGATGATGAGATACAAGGGAGCCCCGCTTCACTTGCCAAAGATGATGAAGCCCAAAGTGATCGAGCTGAAATCACGTATCCAGAGTTAGATTTGGAACTATGAAGAGCTCCCGCAGCTCATCACTAATTTATAGGTTTCCCATGCACATGTATTCAAGAGTATGGATGTTGTGGTGCACACACATGTGATCCCATCTATTGGGGCTCTCACCCAAGCGAAGACAAAGACATAGGTTTGACTAGATCTTGACTTGTACTTTGACAAGTTGATGCGCATAACCACCGACTCAGACTTGCCAATGAGTACAGACACCATGCACAAGTATGTTGTTGGTCCGACTGCATTGAAGAAAATGATGTGCATGCTTTCAGACCAGTTGGACAGAGGAGCCTAAGTAGTGTACCCACGTGCTATGGAGGCAAGAGTCGGGTTCCAGAAATATGTCACCTCGGAGCACAAGGACACCATCGCAGACTAGCAATCTTGGCATCAGTTCGCTACTGTCAACCACAACGAAGATGTCGAAGAGTTGGCCTTCCATCATTTTTTTGAGTCATAGTGATGTCTAGCATGGCTTGCTCAATCCATTTTGTCTCGCAAGGGTACATGTGCATTGTAATGTAACGTCATGTCAAGTGTAAGTCAAGTGTCAATAGTTGGATGTAACAGCCATAGAGTAGATGAAGAGTCATGAGGGTAGATGAACTGTCACAAATGGGAATGTCAAGGGTCACCCACCCTTTGCTATAAATATTCCCTCATAACTCATTGTAAAGTCTTTTGGTCAGCCAAGCTTCCGATAAGACTATCTTGGAGAGAGCATGGACAGTATTTTAACGAGCCTTGGCTTCTCCACAACGAAGAGCTAGTACATCTCTTTGGAGGAGAAGGTGGTTGTGGATGTAACATTCCATTGTCGAAACTAGTGGTTGGACATGGATGTATTGTATGACTAGAACTTATACTTCTTTATATAATAATAACCAACACGTTTCATGCATATGTGGTATTGTATTTCAGCTATCCGATTTACTCTAAATTATATATGTATATGTTTTCTTACGCATGCATGTATAGTTATCTGTGTATGTATGTATGAATCTTTCTAAAATGTGTTGTTGGTTTAACCATCACTTTGGATTTCTAGCTAACTTTCCTTCCATGTTGTGATGCATATTCACTCGTGTGTTCCCTTATTAACTCCATTCTATCACAGGTTTCCAAGGGGGGCACTCATCTCAACCCCCCTGTGTTAGAACCTCTCATGCAACTTCCTTGGCTCACTGCAACTGTCACACCCTTGCTACCAATAGAGTTATCTTACTTGCCTCTATGCGAAATTGCATTCAAGGCATTACCATACGACCCATTATTGGGACTCCTACACCAAATTGTCTGAGGTCTAATTGAGGCTTCTTTTTGGGGAGATCCCCTGACATGTTGGCAGGTCCAACATCGTCAACATTTTTTGCGCTAGAAGGAGGGCCAGATGACAAGCTGTGTCCTCTCATCTTGTTTTGAACCTTTGCATATCTATCATGGAGTCTTGCACTCTTCTCCCTCCATGATGTTTTTCAAACCCCGAAGATGTCACCATCACGAGGGAGCTTTTCGATCACTTGTCCACTTACACGTATTATGGTGAAGGAGAAGTGGCCTGGACTGAGTTCTTACATGAATTTCTTTCCATGCTTCATGATGAAGATGGATTTTCTGACAAACAAGCTAGTTTTCTTCTTGCATACATACTTTTTGAATCTCCACATCGGTGGCTGTGCAGCCTACCAACTGACAGCGTGCACTTATTGTCTTCGTATTCGGCTAATCCTCTGGATGATACTGTCTTGTGTTCTCCCATTCTAGACACTACACTTGTTGTGAACAAGAATCAAGCCACTAACGGATTTGGTGTTGCACTACCAACATGTGCTGCCATACATGAAGAGTATGAGTGGGAGCTTGAGCATCAACACTTGATGAAGGATGACTCCCTTCTGTCCGAGCCTCCTCCGTTCCTTTGTAACATCTTTGGTGAACCTGCCATCCATGATTTCGCATGTGTATCTTCATCTATGGATTCATCCATTGTTGATCACTCGCAAGACACACTGGATGTCAATCCATCATCTGACAACGAAGAGGATATGTTATTCATTGGAAATCCACTTGATTTTTCATCTGCCTTTTCTAGAAACACAAAGGATGAATTTGTTCACTTCTCATCTACCCCTCTGTTTGATTCATTAGATCATGAGGATGCCAATGAAATCACTAATTTTATCGTGGTTGTTGTGATGCATTTATTCCCATATTCATTCATGGTCATGATTCTATCGTAGTTTATTTTTTGAAGCCACCAATCTATGATGATCTATCTGACCATGAAGTTGAAACACCTAAGAATGTCGAGTCACTTCAACCCGAGCTGATGGTTATATCAAGCCCTCACTGTCTGGAGGTTGGTTTCACTTCTGATTGAAAATTGTTCAATCACCCGAGGCTCCTCATCACTCATCTGTATGCATTGAATATCAATCTCACACACTGATCATACTTCCTCCACTCGAACTGCAGGATCCTATTGCTCATGCATTGGAGGAATCTTACATTGCAAGCACACATGCAAAATGCAAGTTGTCTTTGATTCTTTCATTTTCTTGCATTTCATAGTCAAGAATGTGTGTATGCTTCACAACTGCATGCAGTGTCGCACAACGCCGTGATATGTCCACAAACTGCTTGTCATATACTGACACTCACATATGTCCTGTGGGCACTTTGAAACATGAAGTGTGTTTGTCTTCATTGTTATATCTTTCTTTCTTGCTGGTTTGCACAACTGGGTTGCTCGCGGACCAAGCCTTCACCAACATGGGTAAACCAATTCGCTGATGGTTACATTGGAAATATCACTTCACGTGATTAGGCCCATGCACCGTTATCTTAGGAGTAGGAGTAGTGTTTGCTTTCAGTTTGTTTGCTTTCATGCTTGTTTGCTTACTTGCTTTGTTTGTTTGTTAGTCTACTTTCTTGTTTACTTACTCACGTTGCTTTCGCTTTTGATTTTGCTTCTGCTTCACTTTGTTGTTTCTTTGTTTGTTTTCTTGTTTCGTTCATAGGATAGTTTCGCATGAAACCATGTATGAATCTTGAAACAAGATGGGTAAAGTACAAGGGGCCTTGTACAACTATAACTACTTGGTTATCTGTCATCTTGCCTCTATATGAAGAACTTGTTACTTTTTGTCCATGATACATCGATGGAAAATACGTATTGTTCGAAGTGAACCTTGGTGAAAACACAACACTTGCTTGCTAATTAGTGTCACCTACTCTAGTCGGTTGTTTCTTGGTTAACCATTTTCAGCTCAGTCAAGTAGAGTAAGGTGAGGCGGAAAACCTTAACAGGCACGTCAAAGGTATAATAAACTACTTCTCCATAGGAAAATATATTCTGCTCTCAAATAAGTCAGGATCCCTCTTCTGCCTCTGAAATGAATAAGTGCTATGCACAGTTATGAAAAAATGAAAAATGAAAATGAATAAGGTGAAAGAGGAGAAAGGCTTCCTGGGCAGAGAGGTTAGGCAAGTAACTCCGTTGGGATACTGACTAGGCTTGCTGGTAGAGGAGTCGTGCTTGTGTTCCTATGTGACTCTGCCATGGTACTATCCAAGCCTGCTGGTAGCGAAGCAACACTAGAGATGAAACTAAGACTCTGACAAGTATACTACTTGTGCATCAATATACTCCTCAACCCAATCGAAACAACTGTGTTGCCTTGGATTGGAATGTGTGTCAATCGACCAAGAGCTTGAAAGATGATACATTTTACAATAAAGCTAGTGTAGAAGCCAAGAAGAGTTGAGGACTAAACAATACTTATGGAGGTGTTAGACTTGCTTTTCACGAGCAAGGTCCATTCAAAGAGCAAGAGTTCTACCAGTGTGTCGCCAAGTGTTGTAGCAGCTATGACCACCCTCCAAAATTTTTTCCTTAGCTTCATCTTGGAGCCTCCCTACCAACCTTTCACAGAGGCATGTCTTGCTTCATCAAGTACACAAGCTACAACGAGTTTCTTATCGAAAGATAGCCTGTTTATCAGAGCTTGTTGCACTCCCCTCACAGGTTATTCTCTCGAACTTGGTCTAGCTGTAGGCTGAGCATCTCCCTTAAGAAATTGCGCAATTCTGGAGGGAAACCAACCTTCTCTCTAGAAATTGTGCAATTCTATCTAGCAACCTGCTGGGCTCCATAATTGCACAAATTTGCCAGTCAAACCTCGCAGTGAAAATTGTGCAATTCTTCCCAGCAGGGCTGCTCAGCCCAGAATTTGTGCAATCTTAGGCAACAGTGAGCTGCTCTGCCCAAAAATTGCACAAATCCTCTAGGCAGCTAGCCCAGATCCCTTCTAGAAATGCGCATTTTCTCCCAATAGTTGAGAGAGCTCTTGCATGTGTAATTGGGTTGACTAGTTCCACCCAGGACCAAGGAAACTTGAATTGTATGCATGGCTTTCTTTTTCCCGGAATAGTAGAAGTCATCCCATGATTCAGGGAACTATTTTTAGCAGCCAGAGGTTACATGCAAGATTGTTTTAGAATCTTTCCTCCAAGTGTCGCTTTTTCCTAGATTTGTGGCATGTGCTTCATGAGCTTCAAACTTATTTATTTGATGCTTCAAATGGTGAAGCAACATCCGTAGTTGTAGAGGACTCTTTCCATTTCACCAATTTATTAGGAATTTATGTTTTAGTGATAACTATGAGTGATGGAGAGTGTTCTGTTAAGGGATGTTCTTCGGTAAGTTTTTCATTGTCTACCTAACCCTATTTCCCTATATCATCTTCTGGGAAGATCGTCCGTCCAGATCTTAACTGCGACTCATTACACTCAAAGGAGGTGGAGTCATACTGCAAATGTTTGATGATTTCCAAATACTAGATGGGTCTATTGTTAAGATTAGGATTTGGCTAAGGAGGTAGGTAAGGACACAATGGAGGTGGAACGTTTGGGGGTAGTTGGGGAGGAGTTTGTAAGGGTGCTTGTGACTGAGGAAATGACCCAACAAATGTATTGACTAGTCCTGTAGGGCATTGCCAATTTTGAGACCACATTGGTGCTTGTGTGGAGGAATTTTCCCAATGGGATGGGTATAGGTTGTTTGAGGAATTTTGCCATGGGGGTGTAGAATATTGTTGATTAGGCCATGAGGGCCCAAAAAATGGCTAATTTTGGCATGGCAGTGTAGAGTATGATTGGGATTTCCTTCCATTATTAAAAGGTTGCTTACACTATGATCCAAGAATTTGTTGTTGGGTATATTGTCCAAAATAAAACAAAGTAGGATCTCAGATCATACCTGAAGGGTGTGTCTGCCAGTTTCGTCATTGTGCCATAAGGTACATCGACTCATGATATTCCTCCACCTCCTTGAACATAGCTTTCAGTATTGGGAGCGAGGGACAACGTTATGTGGAGTGATATTTGGCACATCCGACACATATTTCAACTATGTCTAGAGGGCATTCTTTGTAGCTATGCTTCTTTTGGCAGCGAGGGAAAAAATGGCTAAAGCCTCTTATCCCTCTGCTTGTTTTTGTTTCACCAGAAAGACATTGAGCTATGTAGTTAACGTACTCAAAATATCAGTTTTAAAGTCTTCTAGGAGATCATCAATTTTTGCGCGAGTCACTCCTCCTCTTGCAGTCCTGGTGGTTCTGCTGAGGGGGTATTGAATCCTGAATTTTGTTCATGTACTTCCTCATGATCACATCATACACAATTTTACAAAGTCGTCATATTCTTCCTTAGAAATATCACCTTGTCCCATTAAATTAAGTGTTTCTATCCATTCATCTTTCATTCCTCTAATAAAAGAAATTTTCAGCATTTCTCTAGGTAAAGTGCTATAAGGTGATATTTGCATGTTATATTAGAATATCCGACATATTCCTCTAAAGTCTCATCTTCTTTTGATATCATTTTAAATATTTCTTTTTTCAGTTCCCTAAACCGACAATAGTCCTAGTATTTAGTGAGGAGGGTATTTTTCATCTAATCCCATGGTCTAGGTGGATGTTTGTGGCCACCTGCCTATTCCACCTGAACCCCCACCACTTTCTCTTTCAGTTTTTCAGTTTCCTTAATTCTAGCACAGTTTACTACTTTTGGCAGTTTTTCAGGTCCTTAACTTCTAGAGTCGTTTTGAGGCCCTAAACAAAGTTTTTTAAGAAAATTGAGGTAATCATAATTATTTGATTGATGTTTTCCACTTGAAATTTGTAGTCCTCAGATAGATATTTCTAACGAGGTATTGTGTGCATCAAACAAAGATCATATCCCAAAGTTACAACCCCGGGTAGTTGATGTACCAATTTACCCAAACAGGGCCCATACTTTTGGCACTTCATCTCCTAGGGTTAGATTTTTGGATGTTTAGGGTTTTCCATTGTTTCTCAATAATAAATAGGCCTTTGAGCCTAATTGTAACATAATTCAAAGGCATGTAGATGCCACATCTCTCCTCAGAGATAAGCTACCATCGCCCGAGCTAATTTTATTTCCTTTCTATTTGTAAGCATGTTTCAGTATTTAACATTAATGAAATGAAGTGTTATTTCTGGTGCATATCTATATTTATGGTTATATCTATAATTTGTTTCATTCCCGTTTAAGTTCGGATCATCCCATGAAATTATGGTACCTCCCCCTAATCTCATAAACCAATGTAGAGTTTCTCCCTTCAAAGTTGAAGGAAACAATTTCAGTTTTTGAGGATCAATGGTACAGTCATAACCTCGGCATAAGACATCAAATTCAAATAGAAACACATCAAGCTCCTCAAAAGCCATTCCATGAAAATTTGGAAGATTCTGTAATGGGATAGCTTTCATTGCTGCATTAGCCTACAGATCAACAATAGGGTATTCTATGGTCAAAGTCTGTGTCTCTGGGGCTACATTTTCCATTTGGTAAAAACAAATCCAGTAATCCTCAGGTATTTCATGGTCAGGGGATATTATCCAAAGAACAATGTGTTGGCTAAATTCAGGTTTCTAAGTAGATCTTACAATGTTACTTAGATCAAGAATTTGGGATGCTCCCTTTGCAACAAGTGTTGTTGGAAATTCAAAATATTGTAGTTATGGCTCACTTGTTTCACCTCCTCCCTCTCTTAGGTTACAAGAATACCCTCTCTTTTACTGGAAGGACTAGGATTATTAATAAATGTATTTTGGAAACTTTGATCATACCTCATAGCCATATTTTGAAACTCAACGTGAGTTGTAGATGATGATCCCGCCACTTGAGAGGCAACAATAGAACCCTTCCCAGATGTTGTTCAGGGACCTATCGATGCTTGAGATTCTGAATGGAAAATGATTTCATATATAAAGGTATTTCTTCCAATGCCAAAGTGACCTTAAGGTTTGTTGGTTTTTGAAATAGGTTTTGAATCTATAAATTCTTGATTTACAGTCCTATGCTTTTTCCTATTCATGCACACTAAACAATTCTAAAAGTATCATGTGAGGGTAGGCACTAACAGTAGTTTTTTACTTGGTGCATGCGCAGGCTCTTACCTTCTGTCTTTAATACCCAACCCTACTGGGATACAACTAACACTTCTTTGAAAACCTCCCCAACAATGACGCCAAAATGTTGGGTCACTTAGTTGTTCTTTAAAAAGACCAACTAACCTTTAAACATTAAATTGACAATCTAGAACTCATCTAGTTATTTCAAGGTTTTCCACACAGTATGTGCAAAGAATAGTGTTTATGTAGCCTAATCTATCTAGTCCTATTGAAAGGTAAATGCATGAAAACACAAGAAACAACTAGGATTTCCTAAAAGAACAACTTTACTCACAACTTCATGAATTCAAACAATCAAAAGCTTATTTAAGATAATCATTGCATTAAGCCTTCTAAAAACAATTTTGCTAAGTTCAAGTCATTCCTAGGAAACTGTAGCTACAAGAAAGAAATAACACACTCAAATAGAAATAATTCTGCTTAAGTAAATATCAAACCTTGCTCTTAAAAATTATTCATCAATCATAGGAAGTGAGAGGATAAGTAACGCTTTAGAAAATAAATTATCAGAAATCTAATTCTAATGATATTTACTCAAATTGCTGTAGCAACTATCGTTGTAATGAACATTTCAGTAACAATGATCAATTCTGGAAGAAAATCGAATAATTGCAAAAAATGAATGAAAAAGCTGAAATGTAAATTTAATAACACAAAGAGGGAAGTAGTTGTTCCAGAATTGGGCCCACAATCACTAGAATCCAACTACCTTAGAGCAAAATTAGTGCAATAATTAAAGCTACATTGTGTAATTCATCGTTATATTAATCACCAACAATATTACAAAGTATGTCTATAAAAATGTAGAGCATAGGTGTGAGAATGACAGTACAAAGATATTTTTTTTCACTGAGGTTTTGTTCCTTGCTTTTATAATTACAACCATGTCTATAATTAAAAATAAAATCGCCTAAGTTCCCTTGGAGTAGATGGAAAAAATCTTGTTCACGGCTAGTATTTCCATGATGATTGTTAATCTCACTTATCCAGGTCATAACTAACCCGAGCAACTCCGTGTAGCTCGCTCTTATCCAGCTATCCAAGGAACAACATATTCTTACAGAAATCCCTGTTAGTTATCATTTCAAATTGTAAGCGTAACTCATCTTTTCATGCTTAAATCAATTAGTTTACAGAATAAAATGATGAAATGCTTTATTGACTTCTTTCTAAAGTTCATAACACACCAATTACCATATTATCTACATAAAAGAATCAGAAAACTAATGAGAGGTTAAGGAAACAGGGTAAGAAAATGTGTCAATTCTGAAGCCCAACAGATGGTTGTTTTGGATGGGCAACAACTTTGCATCTCTCAAACATAGGATACCAAGTTTCCATTGTTGATAGCCTTGTTTGCCAGTTGTTTGACCAACAACTTGGGATCGACTCTCTAAATCCCATCGTCTCAATTTAGAACAGAATAAAGACATGGAAGCAAGTCTCTGGCAAACAACTTGACCTCTTTGAGGGAGATGTTTGTGATTTTGATTTCCTTCTAGAGGATTTCAAGTCCTTTGAATATGAGGTGGTTGTACACTTTTAAGAATAGAGGTTTGCTCCTTATTCCATGATAGACAGAGGAAGATCAGTCTATACTCAACATAAAAATGTGATTGGAATCATGAATGTGATTTTTGCTATCAAAGAATTCAACCTAGAATGCCATTTAGTTAAACTGGGTACCATGGAAGAATATGCTACATTCTCTCTACTCCTTATAGATTCACAAGCTCTTGTGGGAACTCATAACAGATTTGGGCGAAGTGAATCTCTTTCATTTGTGAATGAATTGGCCAATCACCATAGGTTGGACGGTTCAAGTTATTTTCCTATTTATCCTCAGCAACTTGGAGAAGAGGCTTATACTCACTATACGATGACAAGAACATATCATCACCGTAGGTTGGACAGTTCAAGTTATTTTCCTATTTATCCTCAGCAACTTGGAGAAAAGGCTTATACTCACTATACGATGACAAGAACCTCTAAATTTGGAGATGACTGCAAGTTTGATCAGCCCCTTTGGGTTCCATCTAGTGGAATTCCAAACTGGAAAGAACTAATTGTTAACTCTATATTTCTATTTAATTGTATTGATTTGTAACTTAGTACTTATAGTAGCTTGTTTTCTCTTAGCATATAATGTTATAATGTTTTAGCATATAATAATATACAATTTACTTTCAATTTTAGTATATAATTCTCCCTTCACAATATATACCTTATTTTAAAATATCCCTAATTTTATGATCGAAAAAAAATTGCAGATTGTCCAATATCTTCAATCGTACGTATTTTACTGATCATTCACATCTTCCCCATTGTTATGGATTGTGTGCAGCTTTATGATCCGTCTTGCATATCTTGTCTTCAATATGTGTTTATTCATAAACAAAAGAAAGGATGGATTTATATATAATTAAAAGAAAAAAAAAAAAAGAAAATATAATAATAATAATAATAATAATATAAATAAATAAATATAAAATAAGAATATATTAATACTATAATATTATATATATATATAGTATATATGATATATATATATACTATTATATAATATACTATATATATTATATATATAATATAAATATATATATATATATATATATATATATGTTACACGTTTAAATGGAGATATTTGTCTCATGATTGAATGCGTGCTTGCATGCCTATTCTTATTTATTCCTCAATTTCTATTCTTGATTGACTGAATGAGTTGTGTTCTTCTATTCTCAACCAAAATAAATCTATTTCTTCTCCTCTTTGCCCATGTAATTTTCAATGGGCTAAATGAATTAATTACCATATTATGATGTTGAATCCTTTCCAAACAACATCCACTCATAGATGAGTTGATTGCGTTGAGAGGCGCTTTCCAACCTAGTATGGTAGAGATGATGTAATGTCTTGTAAACATTTTGACTAGGGAAAAATAAATAAAAATAAAAATAGAAATTCTACATTTTATTAT